>CM073771.1:69732641-69770264 GCA_037158775.1 Hetaerina titia
AGAGGGGTCTTTTAAACTCAACCAATAGGAACCCTTAATTTTAAACAAAATTTTCATTTTCAATCCCAGTCCAATGTAACCTATTCAGATTTAGATTTTTCACTAGAAATAAAATTTTTAAAACTCGGCTAATTATATCTGCAAGACTTGAAATAAGTGCTATCTATTTTCAAATGATTTTAGGTTTATCCCCTCACCCTCTTCTCACTCAGGCCAAGTACTTGAGTACTCCCAGGCTGGTGAACTACTTAATTTTGTAGGCCAATATTTGGTCCAAAAATGGACCATTTGACACATCAACTAAATAGCAGGACTTACATGCATTTTAAATGAATTTCTATTGGCTTGCTAGTGATATATACATGTTAGGATTGAATTGGAAGGGGGTGTTTAAAGAGGAATAAAGAAGAAAATTGTGTGATTGCCTGATAGCTTTACACTTTACATACATGATTTACTGTGTGGATCACATATGAATTTCATACTAAATATGAGATTTCTATAGTAATTCAAATATCCTAGTGAAAATAGTAGAAATTGGTCAGTATTTTTTTTTACATTTTCTTAAGAAATTGGTGCATTTTTACTTGTGAAATTACAGAGTAGACCCAGTTATTTATTCCCATATTCAGTGTATGCTTGCTATCTCTTTGAGTTAGACTATAACACTACTGATGTGGAACATTAGCGACTAATAAATTTTTATTCTTTTGCCTTATTTAAAAATGAAATTATCCCACTTCTAAAATGGAACATGATGAGATTGTCTTCTTTATGTGGTTTAACCAATCCCCCGTAGTTTTGATGCAAATTTTTGATAGGCCAGTATGATGAGATGACAACTGGATTTGATGAACTTTTTAAAAAATTTTGATGAACTATTTAATAGTTTAGCCTCAGTTGGCCAGTTCTCTCTGTATTTTTGCTTGCCATCAGAGGAGGTATACTTTCCCATGTGAGTCAACGCTTTTCATGATCTATTGCAGCTGTGAAACCCACTCAAGGCCCCCTCGATCCTTGTAACCCGTCTCCTTGTGGGTCAAATGCTGTGTGTAGGGAAAGGAGTGGGGCAGGTTCATGCACCTGTCTCCCCAATTATACGGGTGATCCATATACAGGATGTCGACCTGAATGTGTGATCAACACTGACTGCCCTCGAAATCAGGCTTGCCTTAATCAAAAGTGCCGGGACCCTTGCCCTGGCACTTGTGGTCTAAATGCAGAATGCAGAGTGGTCAACCATGCACCTTCATGCTCCTGTTTACCTGGTTATATTGGGGAACCTCTTTCTGCGTGCAAGCTTCCTCAGCCAAGTAAGGCAACTATTACACATCTCTTCCAAGTTTTCGCCTTCATATATTATTTTTCTTTCTAATATTTATAAAAACTGTTCTATTCAACGTATACCTCTTTTGACTATGTTCAGGGTAGCCACTTCATAGAAAATAGGGAAAAATCAGGCTTGTGGCCCAAAGGTAGTTATTAGAATGAGCAGTAAAGCAAGAAAAAGAGCCCTCAGTATGTTTTTTAGCAGCTAAATGTGACTGAAAAAAAGCTCTGCTTAGGGCTTGATGACTCTTAGATGTGAACAATCATGGAAGTTTTCTATATTTTATGAGCTTTTTTCTTAGACATGTGACTTCCACATCATTTTAACCAAGTGAAGTGATCACCATTGCTGATCCCTGACAGTCATTTAAATAATTTGATAATTATTTCTTAATTTCTGAAGATGTGGCTGTAGATTTTGTATTTTTAAATGAATATAGCACACATTTATCAAATCAGTCTGGCCATGCATTCGCTGAAATAATCTCTTCTTTGATAGAATGGTATTTGTGTCAAAGAGATGACAGAAATTGTTTTCTTTTTTAATGCTTTGTCAAAAATATTTTAAACTGGAAAAGTCAACCATTTGTTTAAAGTAGGGAATGATTTGTAATATCATTTAAAAATTTACTCCTCACAACATAATTAAACCTCTCCATGAGTGTGCTTGCTATACATTTCCCTTTTTCAGACAATTTTTAGTGCAGATAAGAGATTAGTCCATTTGCTAAAATGTGCAGAGTCATGATATTTGCTACACTTGATTTGTGCCAGGGAGTTAAGTCATGTACATTTTGATTTGATGTTGTTAAATTAATGTGCTTTTTCATATGAATTGAAAGAAATATGTTTCAACCAAATTAAAAAACCTAAACGGCTTGATGGAGATGCAAAAAGTTGACTTAACTGTAAATAGAGTGAGTAGGTTGTAGATATCACATACGGGTAAAATAATGAGTAGTCAGGGAATTTTTGAATCCCCAGACAGTGGCTACCCTGTGTTTAACTCAGCTTTCTTTACAATGCCTCACCTTGCTGTATTAATTATTAGTTCATACTTCCCTTATTTACTGTACTATTTGATTTTTCTAAAGTTCTGCTTTAAATTATCAATGATAACTACTTTTTGTGGCTTTTATGTGTAACTATTTGGCATTTCTGAGTATGTATTCACAGGTACTCTCTTGATGTTGCCACTTCGTAAGTATCACCTTTTATTTCTTACTTCTACTGTGTGTACCATGGGACACATTTTCTTGTTCTCTTTCCAATCTTTCTTCTTGACATTCTGCCTTCAGTTGTACATGAAGAACCAAAGGACCCTTGCCAAGGCTCTCCTTGTGGATCAAATGCAAGGTGCAGGATAATTAACGGCCATGCAGTCTGCTCTTGTCTGTCTGGCTACATTGGTACTCCTCCTTCATGCAGACCTGAGTGTGTTGTTAGCACTGACTGTCCTCAAGATAAAGCTTGCCTGAACTTGAAATGTCGTGACCCATGTCCAGGCACATGTGGACAATATGCTCGCTGTCAAACTGTAAATCACAATCCAATCTGCAGCTGTCCTACGGGACTCAGTGGTGATCCATTTGTCAAATGCTATAAGGAAGAAAGTAAGCACCCTAAGTCACTCACTCCTTTCCTTCATTTTACTGTTACTTTTATCTGTCTTCTTTAACCTCTTTGTCAGCTCTGTGCCTACATAAAATATCACTATCATTAATAAATGTGACATACTTGCCTATTCTATGATTCTATGATCTTTCATGTCACACTGAACTATTTGAGAGCAATATTAATTGTCTTATGTACCTTTTTAATATTTTTATGCAATTTATAGAAACCTTGGTTGTCATTTTACTTTGAAAAGTATTTATCAAGACTAAATTTTCAATCTTTTCTGTATATTTATTGAGTATGTACCTATATCATTTTCATTGAGCTTTTATTCTTGCATATGTACTGTCAGTTCTGTAAGCAAAACCTTCTTCCATTGGTCTGTCCTTTTTGATTATTCTTTTCAAACACTTACATTCAGAATGTATGTTTTTTCTGTTGAAATGTCTTCCTCGATATCTGAATTATAGTATTCCTAAAATTCGCAGGGTTCACTTAAACTTAATATCTGAGTGGGTAAAGTCTTGTCTCTTTTGGAAATTTTTCTGAGGCATAAATTTTAGGGAGAATTCAATGAACCACAATCAATACAATTACAGCAAACAGAAGCATTATATTGCCAATATATTTATTTTCTTTGTTACATAACAAATTAGTTTGATGATAGCTCTACATGATGATTATTTGTGGCAGATATCCTATTGAATTGAGGAACCTGTTTCTTCAGATACCTCTGAAATATAGCCTCCTTTTTTAGTGTTTTCTTTGCTATGATATAACTGTGTGTGTATGTATGCATATTTTTGTGTGTATATATGTATGTATACATACATACATATATATATATACACACACATACCCACATACATATATATATATATATATCACCAAAACAATTTTCCCAAGATGAATGTTGGCAATGGGCTAAGGAAGATGGTTTTGCATCCTGGCGTGAAACTCTTCTCTCTTACTTATTCATGGAATGTTTCTTGCGTGAACCTATAGTTCCACCTCCAAAAGAGTTGGGAGACCCATGCTTGCCTTCACCATGTGGTCCACACTCTCAGTGCAGAGCAATTGGATCTCAGCCTGCATGCTCTTGTCTTCCGAATCGTGTTGGGCGTCCACCAAACTGCCGTCCTGAGTGCATGATAAATGCAGAATGCCCAAGCAACTTAGCATGCCGTGCTGAGCGTTGTAGTGACCCTTGCCCGGGTAGCTGTGGACGCCTTGCACAGTGTGTTGTTGTGAAGCACTCCCCAGTGTGTACATGCCCTCAAGGTTACACTGGTGATCCATTCTCATTCTGCTCACCTGCCCCCCCTCCAAGTAAGCCTAAACAATTTCTTAAGTAGCCTTTACATCTTATATCTGTTTCTCTTGTTAACTATAAAAATTCACCTTAAACAATTCTTGACATGTATATGTGCATGGGAATCTTTTACAGTAACTACAACAGCTAATTTTTTTAATATTAAAAAATCACTGTACTCACTCTTACTCTACTGTTTTCAAGAAAATCTGTTGCTACTATAAAAGCATTTCACTGCTTTTGTGATAAAAAAATGAGATTAATTTTCAACTGACATACTCTAAATTGCATCACTACCATTTATAACTCTTAACTGAAAAAGTACTCTCCAGTGTTTCTCTTCACACTTGCAGTAATAATACTATAGTTCTACTTGATCTTAATCACTGACTGTTTTCAGCACTAATACCATCTGACAACTTAAAACCCTGTAAACCATCACCTTGTGGAGCAAATGCTGTGTGTAGGGAAAGACAGGGTGCTGGAGCTTGCTCTTGCCTACCCGATTATGTTGGTGATCCCTATGCTGGCTGCCGTCCACAGTGTGTCATAAACACAGACTGTCCACGGGGCAGGGCATGTCTTTCAAACAAGTGCACAGATCCATGTCCGGGAACATGTGCAATCAATGCACATTGTGTGGTCTCGCAGCACTCTCCTAACTGCCACTGCTTACCTGGATTCACGGGTGACCCATTCAAATTATGTACACCAATTACGACAAGTAAGATTTATTTTATGCCATTACATAACTACATTTGACTTGCATTACATCATTCCAAAAACATGTATATCAAATACAATGCTGTATATTATGAGCATGCATTACAATGCACATTGGAATGGCATTTTCAAAACTGAAATGAGTGTACAACAATACCACCTATTTTCAATCCATACAGTACCAGTTAAGGAAAATGTAGACCCATGCCGTCAGTCACCATGTGGGCCATACAGCATATGCCGCAATGTCATTGGCCGAGCTGTGTGCTCATGTCAGCCTGGTTGCATTGGTAGCCCGCCAACATGTAGACCTGAGTGTCTGTTGGGTACAGATTGCCCACAAAATAGGGCATGCATTGGGCAAAAATGCTTGGATCCATGCCCAGGCACCTGTGGTATCAAGGCCCGTTGTACAGTTGTGAACCACAAATCTCTTTGCTCTTGCTTACCAGGTTACACAGGGGATGCTTTCAAGCGCTGCTTTCCTATCATCACCAGTAAGACATCTTTTATACAATCTTAAATAATTGTAAATAAAAAACATGAGAAATATTGTATATGTTTCCTACAGCATGTGAATTTCATGTATTTCCAGTCAATGTTAAATGCACTTCTATCAGTAAAATCATTACTCTGCCTATATTTAGCCTTGCATGAATTTGAATACAAGCTTATCTGTTCTGTTTTCCCTTTATATTTCTTTGACTTTCACATTTACTGTAATTTTTCTCTAGTTAATAGACTGTAATATTCTTTCTTTGTGTTACTCTGCACTTTGGTCTTCCTGATCTCTTGCCTTACTCTATTCTGTACACCACTATCACTCCAGCCACTGTAAGGCCGAAGAATCCATGTGAACCAAACCCATGTGGACCAAATTCAGAGTGCAGGTTGATTGATGGAAGGCCCGCATGTACCTGTCAGGCCAATTTCATGGGAACAGCACCAAACTGCCGCCCTGAATGCGTTAAGAACACTGATTGCCCCAATAACCGTGCTTGCTTACAAATGAAATGCAGAGACCCCTGCACTGGTCGTTGTGGAATCAATGCACAGTGTTTGGTGGTTAACCACATTCCAAAGTGTGCCTGTTCTTCAGGATTCACAGGAAACCCAATGCAACACTGTACAAATGCTGTTACATGTAAGGGCTTTAGTTCATAGCTAACTAGCATAGATGCAAAAAAATCCATAATCTAGTGTAAAACTCTGCATTTATAACTTATAATTCATAACCAAATAATTAAATTAACCAAACATTCACATTTATTGACATAAAATTCTGCTTGTTTTCCTTGTAATAATGTAAGTTTACATATACTATTGATGTGTTTAATGCTATGAAATGTCGATTGAAACTTTCCAGGAACACCACAGAGAGGAAGATAAAGCAGTTATTTTCTTCATTTCTTGATTACTTCAACTTATCTTTTCACTCTTTGTTGACAGCAACTGAAAGAACTCCCGTACTGGCTAGCGACCCATGCTTCCCAGATCCTTGTGGGAAAAATGCTGAGTGCAGAGTGCAGAATGGAGCAGGAGCCTGCTCTTGCCGACCTGGATTTGAAGGGGACCCATACACTGGCTGTCGACGTGAATGCGAGACCAATAATGATTGTCCTTCAACTAAAGCATGCCTCATGAACAAGTGTACTGATCCATGCCCTGGTACATGTGGTACTGATGCAATTTGCAATGTTATCAAGCATGTACCAACATGTATTTGCCCACCAGGTCTCACTGGTGACCCATTCTTCCTGTGCCGTAAGATTCCACCAACACGTAAGTGCAAATTTTTTTCCTGCCTAAACTATATGGTCATGATTTCTTGATATTAATTTTCATTTCTGGTCCATCTTGTACTCTCTACAACAACTTTTTTATTTTTATTTAATTCTGTATTTCTTTTTCTTAGGCAACACTTTACTTCCATATTTTCTAAAGACTATTTGGTATTATAGCACCATACCTGTTATAACTACATAAATAAATGGCTTTGATAAGATTAGAAATATCCTATTTTCATAGAAAAATGTGCTATTAAATTATGTTAATGAGCATTTATCAATTAGAATCAAATTGGTTAATTGAACTTTAATGAGAACTGTACTACATGTACACCATGTTCTTTATATCGCAATTTTTTTAATCTAATGCGTTTAAAAACAGTAAAATGTGTTATTCATTTATGAGAATTAACCTTTGGCCTAATGTTTCTGTAGCAGAACCACCTAAGGAACCTTGTATTCCATCACCGTGTGGTCCCAACAGTCAGTGCCGGGCTGTGAATGGGCAGGCAGTCTGCTCATGCCTTAGGAACTACATAGGATCCCCTCCAAACTGCCGCCCTGAGTGCATTGTAAGCTCTGAGTGCCCAGCAGATAAGGCATGCATAAATCAAAAATGTGGTGATCCATGCCAGAGCACCTGTGGTATTGGAGCAAAGTGCTCTGTTAGGAATCATAGCCCCATATGTGCATGCCCTGCCAGATTCACCGGGGACCCTTTCAACCAGTGCACTCCAATTCGTAAGTATATGTGATAAAATAAGTCCTTTAATTAGTAATGTTATTGTTAAGTCATTTCGGATGGTATTTACAATCTAAATTGGATTAATATAAACTCAGTTTGTGCAGCATAAGATTTTGTTCAGGGTCTCAAAATAATAAGATTGGAAGCATGAGAAAAAAACCGAGCAATTTAAGTTGAAGTAAGTGCTACATGACATTGACAACATGTGCTAATGGTAATGCTTTGTTTGTTTAATTGTTTTAAATTGCATCAAAGTTAACCTTTATAGTCTAGGGAAAATTAATATCTGTGTGTATTAATCCACCATGGGAATATCAATTTACGTTAAAACACTTCTGATCATAGAATAGAGTTAATCATTTGAAAATATGTGATTTGTGATTTATGTAAAATGCTCATTTTACTCTCATTGTGAGAATTCTATAAAAATCTGTTAATCTGTTGATTCCACAAATAGAGGAATTTATTTTTCTAATAAAACCTTGTCTAGTTGTTGAATTTAGCCCAGTACACTGTCTAAAGCTAATTAAAAACTCTTCTAGCCAGGATGTGCATGAAATAAAAAATGGAAAGATGAGTAAATATTCGCAATATAAACATTGAAAATAGTCATAATATTATATTAATGTTCAGACCTTACAATTCAATATGCTGGTAGTTAATTCAATTCTCAATTAGATCATTTGTAATATATCAGTAGTAGATAGTACAGAGATCTGTGACTTGAATAAATAAATTCATTAGTGTCGTAAAACTGTTTGTGTTATAGAAATCTCTTCAGTAAGTCTTTAAATTTATATATATCCTTTATGTCCTTCATGAATTTTAGAAATTTATTTCCTTAAAATCTTGGTGAGGTTGCACTGCTGTGAACTATTTTGAATGAATTGTCAGATAGACTAATGTATTAACTTTTAGTAGCATTTTCAAGAAAATTTTCTTGTGCAAATGACAGTAGCATGTCTCTTTCTTCTACAGTTGATATTAGGGAAATTTAAATGGCAGGTAGGGAGGAGTAAGTAGATAAAGGAAGCATCTACTTTCAGATTAGCTTTGTTATCTGGGGAAAGGAATAAAGGAGAAATGTACACGTGCAGAAGGCATTGGTGGAACTAAAACTAATTCCTGGCAGCAGGAAGCTATTTATATATGCTAATCTCAACGAGTAATTGGGAAGCATCCCTTCTTTATTTTTATAATCATCTTTATTTATTACTAGATGGTTGCAATCTGCTGAAGATATCATGTAGATATTTCAAGTAGAATGCTTCTTTGGATTAATACACACATTTATATTCAGTTTACATTTAGAATGGCAAGTTACTAGTGTTAAGCCCAAAAATTTCCTGGACTCTGTAGAATGCCTTGGTTTATGGCCTGTTGCACAATTTTATTGTAAATTTTGAGATAATGGGTAAATTATATAAGTGTGTACCTCATTTTGGTTAGTATTTTCTATTAAAATGCTATTTGCAGCAATGCATTTTGTTCTTTCATCCAAAGTGATTAAAAATGGATTTATATGACATCGGCTTGTTTATGTGAATGAATGAAAATGTCTTTCTGAATGCTGAAATCCTCTTTATTTTCAAATCATATCAATCATATCATCTTCAGCTGTAGTTGTTGAGCAGCCAACAGAGCGTCCTCCCTCATGCATACCATCTCCATGTGGACCAAACTCAGAATGCCGAATGTTGAGTGGAGTTCCTGCATGTTCCTGCTTGCCAAATTACATTGGAACCCCTCCATCATGTCGCCCAGAATGTGTGCTGAATGCTGAATGCCCAAGTCAACTAGCATGTATCAAGAATCGTTGTCAAGACCCATGCCCTGGATCTTGTGGTGCTGATGCCAGCTGTCGTGTGATCAATCACACCCCTGTGTGCACATGTGAACCAGGTTATACTGGAGATCCATTCATTCAGTGCTCACCAATACCAAAACGTAAGTATCTGGTTCAACATTTACATATTTTACTTGCTTGTTGTAACTTTTCAAAACATTTGATATTCATTTGTCTGCCTATGCACATCAGAGTTGGATCACCATCTTCAGGCAGTCCCGTATAATATGCATTAATGTTACTAATGGACTGTGACTGATACTATATTTTGTAACCAACTGATACCAGAAAAGTGCAACATTCCACTGAAGAAATGTTCATTATAGGAATATAAGAAAAAAAGGAGATAAGAAAATCTTTACTAGGACTAGTCCATTGAAATATTATGAGTGGCATATAAGAATATCATTTCCCCACCAATTCAACTATTCTTGGCTACCGACAGAATAATTTCCACGTTGTCTTCTTTCATGTAATCAAAAATGTCTATTCACTTTTTGCAGTAAATGTTGTATCAAAAAGGGGGGAGCAAACATTTTTTCTAAGGTCTCTTCAGAATGCTGTGATGATAACTAATCAAGCTAATCTCTATACATTAGATTCTCCCTCAAGTCATTCTGATTTCAGACACTGAAATCCAAGGAAAGTTACTCTTTTGTAGCATTAATAATGATGCTCATTTCAATTTTCTTTTAGAACCAGAACCAACAGTTGTGGATGACCCATGCTTCCCTTCACCTTGTGGATCAAATGCTGTATGCACCGTTCAGGGATCAGTTGCACATTGTGAATGCTCCTCTCGTGAATATATTGGTAACCCATATGAAGGCTGTCGTCCAGAGTGTGTTCTAGGGTCGGACTGCGAAAGAAGCAAGGCATGCGTTAGAAACAAATGTGTTGACCCATGTCCTGGAACCTGTGGTCTTGATGCACAATGTGATGTTGTCAACCATATTCCTGTGTGCTTCTGTCCAGAGGGATACACGGGCAACCCATTCTCCCATTGTCGTCCAGAGCCCAAAGGTGTGTAGTATAATCAATTACTATATGGTAAAGTTCAAGTTATAAGAGTTTTTTTTTTCAAATAATTTACTAGCTTGAATCCTCCTGATTCATTAATTTTAAAGGGTGTGTAATATTAATATTTTCTTTACCAGGCCAAGGACCAATGGATGGTGAATTTTGACCCATTTTTTAACATTGGGAAAAGATGTTTTTTATTAATTTTATAAATTGAGAGCTGTGGGGAAAACTCATCAATTGAAATTGTCAGAATACATATTATTAAGAAAATGAAAATTGATGGGTTACTACGTTTAAAATTTGAAATTATATCTAATTTGGCAGCAATTTTATGCATTGGCAAAACTGTACCATCTTGTTCCCAATCCTTCAGATGTCTCCAGAGATCCAGAAGATCCATGCATGCCATCACCGTGTGGTCCAAACAGTCAGTGTCGTGCTGTTAATGGTCATGGAGTTTGTTCTTGTATCACTGGCTATGTTGGCAGCCCTCCATCATGCAGACCAGAATGCATTATTAGCTCTGAGTGCCCTATTTCTAAAGCCTGTATCAATCAGAAGTGCACAGATCCATGCCTTGGATCATGTGGAATTGGTGCAAGATGTGAAGTGATAAACCACAGTCCAATCTGTAGCTGTCGACCAGGACAAACAGGAGACCCATTCAAGAGCTGCTATGACTTACCTCGTTAGTATCCCTCTCTAGTATTTATGATTATCCATCATCACTTATTATAATGACAAATTATCTCTATAATACTTTGAGTAATTATTATTTTAATAATATTTTCACTGTAATTTTTATAAGGAACTACTTGAAGTTTTTTTTTCCTTATATATTTATTTTTTTTTCTTGTAAATGCCTTTTAACTGATGAAGTTATTTGGCAGAATATGGCTTATATACATGTTTTTACCCTGTGCTGTGGTGTAGGCAACTTGAAACTGCTACTGCCCATTATCTCTATGGAGAAATTACCTTAGAGCAATATAGATGATAATCATTGATGAAAAAAATCACAAGTCTTGTTGTATAAATATG
This sequence comes from Hetaerina titia, assembly GCA_037158775.1. Classification (NCBI taxonomy): domain Eukaryota; kingdom Metazoa; phylum Arthropoda; class Insecta; order Odonata; family Calopterygidae; genus Hetaerina; species Hetaerina titia. The sequence continues at coordinate 69,744,065 of CM073771.1, forward strand.
TTGGGAAACATGAAAATATTGTTAATATCATCAACATTTTCTCTAAGCAGGGAGCTATTAATTTGAAGGATATATTTTTGAAAGATTGTTTTTGTCTTGAGTTTTTACAATGCATTGAAGACTTGAATGTAAAAAAATGTTAAAAGAGCAGTTTAATTAATTACATAGGTAATAACACAAGAATTGGCAAGATGAAAAAGGTCATTTATACTCAGATTGCAATTTCATGAATACTCATCAACAATCCTAAAGCAGGTGCCGAGCCAAACTACATTTTTCTGCCCAATATTAGCTTTTTTGTTACTCAATCTCTTTTGCTTTTAGTTAATACTGTTTTCAAAATTCCTTCTTTTCTCTCCTTGGATTTAATTTGGTATCCAGACCATTTCCTTTTTGGTCTATTAAGATGGAGTTAAATATCCTTTGTCACAATTTAAGGTTATTACTCGTATATTATGTATCACAACTCTTCATACTATTATCATCTGGCTTTATATATTTATTTGTCTGTCACTACCTAAGTTGACCTCATTTATTATTCATGTAGTTTATATTCATAATGCAAAAAAATTTGTATAATTTCATTTCTTTTCTCTTTGCCTCACATAGCTCCACCACCTGAGCCAGTGTTAGTCGTAAACCCTTGTTCACCATCTCCTTGCGGTCCAAACTCAGTGTGTCGAGAAGTTGGGAACAATCCGTCCTGCTCTTGCCTAAAGGATCACGTTGGTGCACCTCCCAATTGCCGGCCTGAATGTGTCATCAATCCAGATTGCCCTCCTTCACTTGTGTGCATGGGGAACAAATGCAAGAATCCATGCCCAGGTTCATGTGGCTCTGGGGCTGATTGCAGGGTTGTTGGTCATGCTGTCACCTGCTCATGCTCTGAAGGACACACAGGGGACCCCTTCGTGCAGTGTACACTTCTGAGGGGTGAGTTCGTAATTGCCTTGGCTAAATTTCCCAATCCAATAGTTTGTTCCGGCTTAATTAATAATTATAGAGCCATAATTAACCAACTGTATCACTGATATGATCAAGACTTCATATTTGACTTCCACATAAAAATTACAGTAAACTCATGTTAACTCATACTGTAGCAATTTTTCATAGTTGTTTATTGTGGAGCAATAAAATGCTAAACTTAGAAATAATTATGTAAACATGTGCATAGTTAAAAACTAATGTAAAGAGCTCTCAGTGACTTGTGGAATGAGAGAACTAAGCTATGACAACAATGATGGAGATTTTCTGCTATTTTTATGTCTCATCAGTAGCATTTTATGTGAAAAAACTTCCCATGAAGTAAATAAGGATGGAGGCAGTGTAATTTTTTAAGTAATATAGATATGAGGAGATAAATAAATAATGTGATATGGAGGACAAGCACTTTAAACAAAATGAGAACTGAAACATAATATAATGATGCCTTAAATTGGAGCAAAATTATATATTCTATAATGACAATAATTCTTTACTGTTCCATTAACCAAAGTCATTTAATATTAATGCTATGGGTGCGTATTGCATAAGAATATTTTTAATATGTCCTCTGAATATTAAAGCTACTCATAAACAAAGTCAAAATTTTGTGACCTCCAGGATTGTGAAACTGAATCGTTGTCAAGAGATTAAGCCTTAACCTCACTTTCTTATGTGTGAAAGAAATCTGCTTAAGAATTATGCCTCTGAAGTCATTGATCCATCTCAAACAACATTGTTTTACTGATCAAACTCTCCAAATAAGTATAGAGCTACTAGTTCATACTTTCCATTTTTATGTAGATATAAATGCACCATCAATTAACTAGTTGCTGCATGCATTTGGAAAGTAATTTCAAACCTTTTCTTCTGAAGCTTATCATTACTGGGTTGATTGTATTGCTCATGTACCATAGTGTCTGATTTAAAAAAAAATATGCACTAGTTTTTGTGTGCAGGTATGTATGGGTTTATTATTACTCATACATTTACTCTTTAGGTATGCATGCCTATATGAGAAAAATGCTGATAAAACCCTTGAATATTTTTGATAAATCATAAAAATATATTTTTATATCCTCCTAAATAAAGTTGTCCATTTGCATAACCTATTCAAACCTCTTTCTAAGACTAGTCAAGAAATTCGATAACTCTGGGATGAGATATGTGATCAAACCTAATCCTGTACAGGATTATTATTAGGTAGTCTACCAGTTAAGGTAGGTTTTTGGATGGACACAACTATCAAATAAATATTTTGTAACTCCAAGCAAAACCCAATCCAGCAACCTAATCTACATCAGGTCCCTCTTCATCTCTGTGTACTTCCTTCCTCCCTTCATCCCGTCCAACATCCTTTTCCTCGCTTGCCCAACATTCTCCTCTCTATTACCTTCTTCAATATTCCACTACCACTCAATATGCCTTTCATCCATTTTTCCTGCATCCATAGGATTTCTCTCAACAAATCCCTCTCCTCACCCACCATCTCTAGTACTTCCTCATTTGTTTTCCTTTCGGTCCATTTCACCTTCTCCATTCTTCTCCACACCCACATTTCAAAAGCCTCCCATCTACGTCTATCCTCCTGCTTCAGCGACCACGTTTCCGCGCCGTGCATAGCTATGCTCCATATCAGAGTTTTTACGGGTCTTGTCTTAACATCCCTACTCAATGTCCCCGTCATCAACGCCCTTGAGAAAGCCTCCTTGCCTAGCGCAATTCTTTTCCTTACGTCCCTACCACTTTGACCGTATTGGTCCAAAACACTTCCGAGATATGTAAACTGCTCTACCTGCTCTATTTTCTCCCCGCCTATTTTAATATTTAGCTTAGCCTTTTTCTTTCTGGAAAATTGCATAACCTTTGTTTTATTAATATTGATTCTCATCCCATATTTATCGCACTGAACCTCCAATTCACTCAGCAATGCTTGCAACCCCTTGGCTGACTGAGCAACTAATGCTTGGTCATCAGCAAACCTAACCAATTTTACAAATTCCCCTCCGACTGTCATTCCCACCTACAATTCTTCCCATGTCTCTTTAATTATTTCCTCCACATATACGTTGAACAGCACCAGTGAAAATGGGCAACCCTGCACAGGATTGTGAAGTATAAAATATTTTTATGACATCAAAGAAATACTGAAAAGCCACATTTAACCCTATGAATTGTTTAAAAAAATGTATCTTATTAATAAAATTAGTGTTATTTTTAGTGAAATGCTCAATTTTCATTACATTAATAAGTTTTTCCAACTGTATGGTGCATTCTCTTTCTGGATTATCATTGTACTAAAATTTTTATCTTATATTTGTAGTGGAATCAGTGCCTCAGCCATGTGAACCATCTCCTTGTGGGGCCAATGCAGAGTGCAAACAACGAGGTGAGGCAGGAGCTTGCTCATGTCTAGAAGGCTACTTTGGTAATCCATATGAAGGCTGTCGCCCAGAGTGTGTACTGTCCTCAGACTGCCAAACACATCTGGCTTGTGTTCGAAGCAAGTGTACTGATCCTTGTCCTGGAGTTTGTGGTCTTCAGGCACAGTGTTCTGTGGTGAATCACATCCCTACATGTACTTGTGTTGAAGGCTATATTGGTGATCCATTCACATCATGCAGACAAAGGCCAATTGAAGGTAGGCAAATTCATTTTTAAAATTGTTTTTTGTAAATTTTGTGTTAATTTCATAAAATTTGTGAGAGTGAAATATATATTTTTCACATGATATGGTATCAGTTTGTATTCTGCTACTCAGTGCCCTCGGGTCAAAATTTGGTAACACCAGTCAAGTGGTGGCTAGTTACAAGTGAAATCAGATTAATAGACATATCTCAAAGCAACAGATACTTTACTTGGAAACTGTATGTTTCTCTTTCAGTTATAATTAATATCTCTTAGTATACTTCCTGATGAACCTCTATGTGTAATTTTTTTTTTATTTTCCTCCCTTAGTTGTCACAGAGGCCTCCATTACGTATCCATGCAATCCTTCACCTTGTGGTCCAAACAGTCAGTGTAGAGAGGTTAATGGACAGGCTGTATGTTCGTGTCAACCAACGTATGTAGGTAGTCCACCCAATTGCAAGCCTGAATGTGTGGTGAACACAGAGTGTCCACTCAACCAGGCCTGCAGCAGCTTTAAATGCCGAGATCCTTGTCCTGGTACGTGTGGCTTGGGAGCAAGGTGTGAGGTGGTTAACCACAACCCCATTTGTGGTTGCCCTGCAGGATACACTGGAGATCCATTTTCAAGATGTTACCAACAGCCTGGTGAGTGTCTCTTTTGCTTTCTTTCCTCCATATAGGCGAGAAAATTTCTTCAGCTTAAGATTCAAGCAATAATATTTTGTATAATGCTTTAGACAAAAGGAACACAGGAAATGTTTTGTTTTTATGACATGATGTGCACTAGTGGTAGGCAGTGTAGTAGGCTTTATTGATTGGAGCAAATATTAAAGGTATTTTGATTGAGCTATGTAATAATGACAATCCACATAATTTGAGCAACTATTATTATTTGTTATAAATGAACAATATGTTGGCTTAAATATTTAGACAAAGAGAAACTAACTCAATAAATTATAGGCATGGAGAAGTTGAATCTTTTATTCTATACTATTTAAAACATCTCTCTACATCTAGATAATATTTTCCACTGACCTTGACGATGTACTGTGCGAGCTGAATTTCTTTAATTTATTCAAATTTGATGGTTATTTGATTTACTCTCCATTGAGCCCTTATTTTTACCATATGTCTACATTTTGTCCTATCTCAAAGGGAAGAACACGTTTCAAATATTTAAAAAATTAATTTCTCTCCTCTTCCATCCACTTTAGCTTCCTTTACCAAATGACTTACCACTTAGCTATCCTCTCAGAATTTTGTTACAAAAATAATTATTTGAATATGTAATTTTTCTCAATAATTTTGCTAATATTTTGTTGATATAACATAATATTCAAACACAACTTTATATTTTCATACCATATCTCACACGGATAGCAGTCCTCTTGTTATGGTAATGGAATAAATTATCTTTTCCAAATGAGCCATTTAGCTTAGTAATTGATATTGGAGGTAGATTTCATGTTAATAACCAAATTCACTTGTTTTTCATTCAGTTGCCCCACCACCTCCACCGGTACCTATCAACCCTTGTCATCCATCACCCTGTGGACCTAATTCAGAATGTCATGCAAATGGTGAGAGCCCTGCTTGCTCATGCCGAGCAGGATACATTGGTTCTCCACCAAGCTGTCGCCCAGAGTGTGTTGTGAACTCAGAATGTCCATCTAACCAAGCATGTATTGCGGAGAAATGTCGAGATCCCTGTCCAGGATCTTGTGGCCTTTATGCGGAGTGCCGAGTACAGAATCACATCCCCACGTGCACTTGCCAACAAGGATACTCTGGTGATCCCTTCATCCAGTGTTCATTAGTTGTTGGTGAGTAAACCAAGTTTAAAGCTGCATAATTGCTATTATCTGTACTTACAAAAATTATATGTAACGATTCCTACAATTGGGGAAATGAATTTTAAACTGAAAATTCTCTTTCAATCAGTAGTCTCTTTTGAACTTCTAACTTATTGATGTATTTTTTGAGTCAATCAAATTGACTACATCCTAGTGATAATGAGAAATATTATGTAATGAATGCATGCAAGCACTTAACGAATTGGTAGACAATATTTGGGAAAGAAATCCCCTGCAGTTGTTTTGAGTAGGCATGAATTTTTTATAATCAGTACTTATCCGCAGAATTAAAAATGAGTGATGCAATCCATTGATGTACCCTTATCAACTGGTATATAATGATATGGGGGTGATGTTTTACACCATTCATTTGTAATTCTGTAGCAATGTAGTACACAATTGTATAATTATTTAAAGCATCCATGAAGTTAAGCCTGAAAAAGTTGATTTCATTATTTTTGTCTTATTTCTTTGAATAAAATTATCTCAAGTAGTTTGCGTGTGCATAATTTAATCTGATTTAATATGTAATTCCATCTCGCCTGAAGTCAAATTATATATCTACAAAAGATTTTCCTATCTGCAGAAAATTGTGAATTGAATATTATTGTAAAAATGCCCATTTTCATGTGTAATAAAAAACACAACATTTTCTAAAATCTCACTTATGTTGTTATTCCCTTTTTCCAAATATTAGTTCAAGAGAGACCTGTCATGTCAGATCCTTGCCACCCATCTCCTTGTGGACCCAATGCAGAATGCACAGGCAGTGGCACCTGTACGTGCATAATCAACTACATGGGAGATCCATATCAAGGATGCAGGCCTGAATGTGTCCTTAATTCTGATTGCTCCCGGAATAAGGCATGCAAAAGCCAACGATGTGTAGATCCTTGTCCAGGAACATGTGGTCAGGGAGCACAGTGTGATGTTGTGAATCACATACCAACCTGCTCATGTCCAGCACAAACCACAGGAGACCCATTCATCTCATGTAGACATGTGGAACCTGTTGTTGGTAAGTGCATATCATCAAATAGAATTTACATCACCCTTTCATAAGTAGGCATGGGGCGTAAAGTATAATCTACCACATAAAACTGTACACCATGCATGCTTTTAACACTGAAAATTCCCATGTGTGATTGTTTAAAACAAGATTAATTAATTTATTTTTAAATGCTGGACCACCAAGAGTTTTAGGGGAAAGCATATATCATTCATCATGCAATAATAAAATTCATGTATAATTGATTCCAATCGTATTACATATGAATTTTATGTAATGGAAGAAAAATTGAGTTATGATTCATTAGAAAGTAATGCATCCTGAAAATTAGAATTAACAATTTTATGGAGAGGTGCAGAAAAGTTATTTCGATGAGCAGATATTTTTAAAAGTAATAGTGATTCATAGCCATTACAGTGGATTTTCAATTTTATATTATAAACAGACTTTTACAGTGATTTTTATCAATTCTATTTCTGCAGCACCACCAACTGAGCCATGTAGTCCATCACCATGTGGGCCAAATAGCTTATGCCGTGTAGTGGATGGGCATGCTGTTTGCTCTTGTGTGACTGGCTTTATTGGCAGTCCACCATCCTGTCATCCTGAGTGTGTTTCAAGTGCAGAGTGTCCACTGACCCAAGCTTGTCTGAATCAGAAGTGTCGCGATCCTTGCCCTGGGACCTGTGGCCAAAATGCTCGCTGTCAAGTTGTCAATCACAATCCCATCTGTAGCTGCTCTCCTGGCATGACTGGGGATCCATTTGTTCGTTGCTATGCACGACCAGGTAACTAGTTTTTCAGATTTCATTAGCATTGGTAATCAGATATAATCTTATTAGATTATAACTGAACCATGAAATATTCAATATGAAATTCTATAATGCCACAAAGTGTTTATGTCCTATGCAGGTTTGTCTTTTTATAAATTCAATGACATCAAACGATAGGTTGTTTGCTTTTATGTGTCTGCTCATCCACTACCTGGATCAAGAACCTGGAAATCTGTTTAGGTGAAATTTCATACTTGTGGCTGCTTATCATTTAGACAATATTTTTATTTGTTCTTGATCAAAGTCACCCCCATAAAGTGTCCAGGTGATGATGATCCAGGTTTGTGAAAAGTAAAAATAATCTCCCATCTCTTATTGACAGCCATTTCATGAGGGATTAATGGGTGGACTCCCTATTCCTGTAAAGATATTTAAATGATTTGTCTACATCCCAATAGCATTGGTTTTAAGAGAGTGCGATAATAAGTTGAATGAACATGACACTAGGTCAGGAATGAAGGGAAATGACTAAATTTTTCTTTTATTAATGAACCTAATGTTCTAGGTGTATTACCAAAGGAATTGAGATGATGGGAGTTGCAGTGAGAAGTCAAACAATTATCTCATGACCTCCCTTAAATACAATTCCCTGTCATGTTCAAGGATACAATTCTTTGGATATGTATATATAGTAATTACCACATTTGTATACATATATGATAAGAAAATTCTGCTCTATATTCAGCCATTATTGTGATATCTCATAAGCTACTTCTCTCCTTCTCAGTGGAAACAACACCTGAGCCACAGGGTGACCCCTGTCGTCCATCTCCCTGCGGTCCGAATGCCGAGTGTCATGCCCGACAAGGGAGTCCAGCTTGCTCATGCTCTCCTGGTTATATTGGCCTTCCTCCCAACTGCCGTCCTGAGTGTGTCATCAACCCAGAGTGTGACAGCAGAATGGCGTGTGTGGCACTGAAGTGCCGAGATCCTTGTCCTGGCTCCTGTGGTCTAAATGCTCAGTGCAGAGTTATCAATCACAATCCAATCTGTGAATGTGAAGCAGGATTCACGGGTGATCCCTTTAGCGGTTGTCAGCGCATACAAGGTAGGCCCTGAGAAGGGGATCCAAGGCTCGTTTTCTTGCTTGCTGCACGAGATTTCCTCACATGCAATGCATGTTCTGTGTCTGTTTGTTGAGCACTGCCTGTTGCACGGTCATTGTGTTGCCTTGTTGTGTGTTCTTGCACGTGACATCTGGCCACAACTTTCCTTTTGTTCTTTTGGTAATGCGTATAAATCCAAGAATTTTTTATGCCTGTTTACGTGAACAGATCAGAATCAGTTGCACTATGGAGTCAAGATTATTTATTCCAGTGAGTAGGACTGAAACTTACAATGATCACCCATGAAGGTATCATGCAATGTTCAGGATATCTAGGAATCATCTTCTCTGTTTCTTTAATAAATATTGAATTGCAATTTCCTTTAATAACCATGGAATGCACTTGAACCCATATCAAGTCATCAAATTTTTCACCACAAGCATATGATTCTAAATGATAAAAATTGCAATTTTATGAAAAACTTACATGTATTATCATCATATTCATATTTCAAATAAAATCAATAGGAGCATTTAAGCAGTAATGATATCAGAACTCTTTGAATTATGTAAACTATTGTCATACCAATTTATTGATTCAGCAATATCATCTCACACTCTTAATGCCTTCTGAATATGTACTTAACTAGGTTGTATAAGTAAATACATTAATTAAAGTAATTCGTCACATCTTCTCCCTACCAAATAAACATATTTTCTTAAGTGGTGAGGGATATTGTAATGATCCATTAATTTCAGGTGTTGAAATTGTTTTAGCTTCATGTAGATCATTTGAACTGTTCAAAAATGTCTGGCATGCATTGTTTTGTTCATAAATCAGTTCAGTATTCTTGATTCAGTAAGCATAGCCATGTGTTCCAAGTAATCCCTCTAAACTTCACATCCACTCATAAATCCCACTTCCATATTGCCCTTCATGTGGTAGTATCCATTAATGATGTTGTTGATAACACTTCATACCAAATGTCTCCTATGAAGAGTTGATATTAAAGGGGGTATGGATCCTGCATTGTAGCTATGAATACCATATGAGTGGCAGTATTTCTGGCAACTGGTATAATGTGTGGAAGTAGAGTTGGAGTGATTACTGTAATTATGGTTGTTAGAACAATCTAGATGAGGCACCATTCGAATGCTGCTTGGACTTAGGGAAAAATTGGAAAACCATTGATATGAGTAGTCCAATTCAACCAAATGATTTTTACAAAAGAATAGTAGAAAGTTGTGGCCAATTTGCATGTCTCTGTGTGTGACTTGTCTGCTGAGTTAGGACAATACGGTAAGTGATGTCCTACCACCGAAGGGAAAAAATGCTCCAGCACACATCAAGGAAAGCATCAAGGAATCACAATGTACAAGTTTTGGCAATGTACGGTGACAGTCACATTTTTATTGCTGTCAATAGTCTCAACATCCGACAATTATATTTCTTACGCCATAGGTTAGTGAAATATGTTTAGAAAATCGGCCATGTTACACCATTATGATTTTATATATAATATTGCAAAAGTATTTTACAGGATGATATAGTGAATAATATCGTTTAGTTCCAATTTAATGTAAGACTAGTGAGAACTCTCCTTCACTGGAATATGTCAGTAGATGGTTAAAGTAAATAAATTTCAAAATTCAGACTTTTGAAAATGGAATGAATGCGGATACATTTTGGCAAATTCTGATGTAATTTTGAACCATTCCAGTGAAAGAAAGTTACTCTAATATGATCCTAATGATTCATCATGTCCTGAAATGGTGGATATTGCATCATGATGGGCAGTAATTAGGCAAATAGTGATATCCACTGAATAGTCTACTTATTCCGTCATCAAAGTGACTATTCTTGGATAAACTTGAGATACTCTATCGTGTCACCTGCCAATCTATTAAGGCTCTTGGAGTTTCAACTTTAAATGAATTTTTTGAACTCTATTTACTGGAAAGTTTTCATTTGAAAATGTATCAATGAAATTCTAAAGTTTTAAAGCTAATGTTCATGTCATGGTACATGTGTTGGAAAACCATTGGACCATAATGGATGGCAGACATCAATTGTCTTTTCAATCATGTCTTGTGACCCTAGACATGATTAAAACCATTAAACAACATTATTCTTGGAAAATATCTTAAGGAAATTCCATTGTGTTGCAGTAACTGTTGCTTCTGAGGCTCTGACACCTTGCATTCCTTCCCCTTGTGGGTCGAATGCTGTGTGTAAGGAGAGGAATGGGGCAGGCTCCTGTGTATGCTTGCCTGAGTATGTGGGCAACCCTTACGAGGGATGTCGTCCAGAATGTGTGTTGAACTCAGAATGTGCCTCAACAAAGGCCTGCATCAGCAACAAATGTCAGAATCCTTGTCTTGGGGCCTGTGGCCAGAATGCCATCTGTGAGGTGGTCAACCACTCACCAATGTGCACTTGTCAGCGAGGATTTATTGGGGATGCATTTAGTCGTTGTCGACCTGAGCCATTGCAGTGTAAGGAAGCTTACTTTAGGAAATTAGTTAATCATGAATTCAATATCTCATTCACAGGAGGACAAAAATGGCAATATATTTTGCCAATGTAAATTATTAATTAATGATGATTAATATAAATTCTCACTTTGAAGCATGCTCTGCATGATTTTCTTCCTCCTATTTGCTTCTCAGTTCCGTCTCTTGGGACAGTAAATTATCTTTTAAAGAATGAATGGAATTCTCTAAGTACATACTATTTCATTTTGTCTTTGGTGTTCTGTTTTTCCTGCTACAAAATTTTCATTCTCAATTTTTTTATTCTTGCATGAATTAATTCTTATAACTGTTAATTTCTCTGTGTGTGATGGTTTTCCTGTATGCATGACACTGTGTCTATGTTTCTTTCTTACATGTATCTTGCATGACACTCTTTCCTTCAAAAAGTACCAGTCATTGAAGAAACCAATTCTTGTGAACCAACCCCATGTGGGCCCTATAGCAGGTGTCGGGAGGTCAATGGGCAGGCTGTGTGCTCTTGCTTGCCTGGTTATGTGAGCAGTCCACCTACTTGTAGGCCTGAGTGCACAACAAGCTCAGAATGCCCTCCCAATAGGGCATGTGTGGATCGGAAATGCAAAGACCCTTGCCCTGGACCCTGTGGAACTAACACTCAATGCAGTGTTGTGAACCATAGTCCCATATGTAGCTGCAAGCTCAGTTTTACCGGAGATCCATTTGTGAGATGTTATCCAATACCACGTAAGCCTCTCCTTTGTTAAATTTTGTTAATAACTACAATAAGGCATGCATTTCTTTATGCTGGAGATAATTTCATATATTCATGCCTGTATTGGCATCCATTGTTTGCATATGACTTCATTCTCTCATTACCTCTTGGGTTTGTTTCCTGATGGTACATGTTGGATGTCTCCGCTTTCTCAGGAATGCTTGCCTTTGAATTGTGTTGAAATCCTCTTCTCTATTCTTCACCTTTGTGTTAAATGGCCTTGTTTTTCTCCTTTCTCTCTCTCTCTCTCCTTTTCTGTGCATGTGCACGATTCTTCATTTCACACAGCCGCTCCTTCTATTCCAACTAAGCCTATCCATGTCGATCCCTGTGTCCCTTCTCCTTGTGGTTCCTTCTCTGAGTGTAGGGACATAGGGGGAACACCATCATGCTCCTGCAGGTCTGGTTACATTGGCAGCCCTCCAAACTGTCGTCCAGAATGTGTAATCAACTCAGAATGCCCAAGCACCAAGGCTTGTATGAGGGAGAAATGTAGGGACCCATGCCTTGGATCCTGTGGGCAGGGTGCTCAATGCACTGTCCTCTACCACACACCCATGTGTACTTGTCCTGCTGGATACACTGGGGATCCATTCTCAAGATGCTACCCAAAACCACCTGAACGTAGGTTTATATTATAAAACAATTGGAATATAGGTCATTTAGACCCATTTGCTTATTCTCAATTTCATTGGATTATGACTGGAAACTTTAGAAGGGAATACAACTCTTAATTCACAGCACCAGAACCTGTTGTTGCAGCAGATCCATGCAACCCATCACCTTGTGGACCAAATGCACAATGTCGAGATGGAATTTGCACATGTGCATCTGAGTTCCGAGGAGATCCATATGTTGGGTGTAGACCTGAATGTGTGATGAGCACAGATTGCCCAAGAAATAGGGCTTGCATGAGGCAGAAGTGTATGGATCCATGCCCAGGAACTTGTGGACAAAATGCAAGGTGTGACGTAGTTAACCATGTGCCAATGTGCAGCTGTCCAGAGAAATATTCTGGCAATCCATTTATAGATTGCAGACCCTATCAAGGTAAAAAGCATATTGAAATTCTCGATTTCACATTTGGTACCTAATATTCTCCATGTTTTAGTAATCTACATATCAGGAATCTATAGCAGTCAGAATATATAGAAATAGTGCACTTTAAAGGCTCTCGATGTGAGATAATTATTAGAAAAAGTTCTTCATGTTCATTTTTTTGTCAAATGATATGAAAAATATTTTACAGATTTTAATTGCTGATCTAAGAATCATAGTGAATGAGCAAATGAGTGGCATTGCATGCTTGCCATTGATTTCCAAGAAGCTATTGGAATTAATGTATATTTCTTGAATATGGTAACCAACAATTGGGAATTGGCATGCCATTACATTCACAAATATTATTAACAACACTCTAATATCCCATGTTAATACAAACCTGAATGACAGCAATTGGCCCAAATGAATAACCTTAGTAAACAATGTCTCTTCAGATATTTAAATATTTAATGATGGTGGAAGAAAGTATGTTTCACATAATCACCATAAAACAACTTAGTAATAAAACCTTTTTTCTTTGAAAAGATAGATTTTGTGGTTTGGTCAATAGATGAAATGAATTCTTTCTAAAAGAGGATAACCAAAGGACCATTGGAGGTCAATACAACAACTCATAGTATCATCTTTGTTATGGAAATATGGATGTCACCAAGTCCAAATTAAGTTTTTTTTTTCAAAGAGTTATATTTTAGCTCTAGTTGAAAAGAGATATACATACTATTCGATGATAGCATTTATAATTTAAATAGCGTAGTTAATGATTTCTTTTGGAGCCCATCATCATGTTTTTGGAACCATTCATTGGAAATTTGAATGACTGAAATCCCATATTTTAAACTTGGAATATGCTTTCAGGGAAACATCGCATATTGGGAAAAGGGATATCTTATTGTAACCAGTAATCTAGTGAGTCAGGATAGGTTTTTGATGGACCCAGACACGACAGATTACTGAATGTACGAGGGTAATTAGAAAAGTTCTCAGATGGAGTAGAAATAGTGACATACCTTGGTGAAACTTTATTATTTTTCAATGCAGTCTCCCTGTACACTAATGTACTTGGTTCAGCAATGTTCCAATATGTTGAATCCAACTTGAAAATTGGATACCATCATGGTTGCAAAATACTTGCCTATTTCGGATGTTAGTTCTTTGTTTGAAGAGAATCTTAGTCCACCAATGAAACTTTTGAGCTTGTGGAAGAGATGGGAATCTGATGGAGCTAAATCAGGCAAATAAGGCGGGTGTGGCAACAATTCCAATCGTAGTTTTCATATTTTTTCCATGGAAATGACACTATAGAGTGTGGGCGTACATTGTCTTGGTAAAAGATGACTTTCTTCCTTACTAAGCCTGGATTTTTTCATGTCTCTTTTGCTGCAGTTGGTCTAGGAGGTTAGGATAGTATTTTCCAGTAATTGTTTGACCAGTGGGATTGTGATCTATCAGCAGAATCCCTTTTGCATCCCAGAAAACTGAAAGCATCACCTTTCTTGCTGACCACATTGCCTTTGCTTTCTTTGGTGGTGGTGAATCAATATGTTTCCACTACTTTTACTACTTTTTTGTCTCTATGGTAAAAAAATAGACCCTAAGTTTCATCTGTGGTTATAAGTCGGTGCAGAAAATCTCGTTGGTCGCTCTTAAAATGAGTCAAACATTGTTAGGAAATTTCCACTCTGATGCATTTGTGATACTACATCAACAGTCGTGCCATCCATCTAAGAGATAATTTTCTCATACCATTTTCCACTGTTGAAATGTGATATGCCCATTCAGATAACGTCCCTTGACGGTGAACGATTTCTTGCACTTCCAGTTTGCGATCCTCCATGACCATTTTATGGACGTTTGAAGTAATTTCTGGGATAGTGGTATATTTTGGCCGACCACTACGCAGATATCACTAGCTGTGCCGACCAATTTTTTCTATCTTCACAAATCACTACATGAGAAGAACAACAGTTAAGCCTCTGCCACGCATCTCTTCCCAGAGCACTGTCGTGTAACATTTTTACTCATGAAGGATTACCAATTACTTCACAGAAAACTTCTTGTGCTAGTGCTGACATGTACTGATGATTCAGGGAACTGTTCTAACTACCCAAGTATCATCCGTGATCGACATATTATAAAATAACATACACATCTCAAAATACCTATATGGAATGCAAATACCTAACATGGAATAATTATATAGTCATATCATCAAACCATATGAAATTAGTAATCGCTTACGAGTATCCATTTCTCAATCAAATAATTGTGAGTATTTCTTTCCTAATGCAATTTAGAATTGAAATTCTCTATTCAAACACAATAAAAATTAACCACGATCAATCACTGCCAAAAAAATCAATGAATATTATAGACTACAGGAAAAATATTGAGAAAATTGTAAATTGACTGATCATTAAAATTAAAAAAGACTATAAAATTAAAATGCAGCATAGATTTAAACATTCACTATAATAAAGAGAACACGCTTCGCTTTTCAATAAAGATTATCTAGGAGGATATTCTCATACTGAAGAAGTTATGCTTTGACAAAACCTAGGTCGTAATAAAAAATTCTAAGTGACAAAGATAAATGTCTTACACATCATGCAGGATTTCCACCATTTTATGCCTGAATGAGAAAAGGATATAAGAATAACTTACCATATCATACTCAAATATATTAATTGTTCCATAGACCCAGTAAATACTCAGCCATGCCAGCCGTCACCTTGCGGGCCGAACAGCCAGTGTCGCGAGGTGAACGGTCAGGCGGTGTGCTCATGCGTTCCCGGGTACATGGGAAGCCCACCCAACTGCAGACCGGAATGCGTGGTGAGCTCGGAGTGTAGTCAGAACGAGGCGTGCAACAACCAGAAGTGCAGGAACCCTTGCCCGGGCACTTGCGGAATAGGGGCGAAGTGTGAGGTCATCAACCACAACCCCATCTGCAGCTGCCCGCCGCGGTACACGGGAGACCCGTTCATTCGGTGCAGTCCGATCCGTAAGCATGTTGATCGTGCGCGTTAGATTCGGGAGTAGGATGTCGCGAGTGGCAGCCGGGGTAACGGCGGGTTTCCTTTTCTTTTCCGGCAGCCGACACGCCGCCGCCTCCTCCTGTGAACCCTTGCCAACCGTCGCCGTGCGGTCCTTACGCCGAGTGTCGGGTGATCGCGGATAGTCCCTCGTGCTCATGTCTACCCGAGTACAGGGGCTCGCCGCCCAACTGCCGTCCCGAGTGCGTCAGCAACAGCGAATGCTCGAGCCACCTGGCCTGCATGAACCAAAAATGCCGGGACCCGTGCCCCGGAAGTTGCGGGGCGAACGCCGAGTGCAGGGTGGTCAGCCACACGCCGATGTGCGTGTGCCTGTCCGGCTTCTTCGGCGACCCGTTCTCGCAGTGTCAACCTCAGCAATGTAAATAGACGGGATTTCGTATCGGTTTAGTGGGGAGTCTGATTGTAGTTGTGATGATAATTTGGTTGGGGGCTCGGCAGGGCGTGGTTAGTAATGTTGCGGATCGTTTTCTTTCAGCGGAGCCAGTGCTGGCCAATCCCACGCCGTGCGTTCCTTCCCCTTGCGGGTCGAACGCCGTGTGCAGGGAGCAGAACGGCGCTGGTGCATGCAGATGCATAGAGGATTATTTCGGAAACCCGTACGAAGGGTGTCGACCCGAGTGCGTGGTGAGCTCGGATTGCGCGTCTAACAGGGCATGCATAAGGAACAAGTGCCAGGACCCGTGCCCAGGAAACTGCGGCCCCAACGCGGACTGCCAGGTGGTGAACCACTTGCCGTCTTGCGTGTGTCGCGCTGGATACACTGGGAATCCTTTCAGCCGCTGCTTCCCGGCGGAACGTAAGGGAACGATGAAACTTGGTCTGTGAAGTAACTGCGGGTATACGAGGCGTCCCTCGATTAATATGAAAATGCACTTCAATTTTAGCCGTCGTTGCGGATATCGGTGACCCGTGCTCGCCGTCTCCTTGCGGTCCGAATAGCCAGTGCCGTGAGGTCAACGGCCAGGGCGTGTGTTCGTGCCTGGTGGGCTACGTGGGTAGTCCGCCTGGCTGCAGGCCGGAGTGCGTGGTTAGCCCGGAGTGCCCACGTGACAAGGCCTGCGTAAATCAGAAGTGCGTGAACCCATGCCCTGGCCCGTGTGGCCAAAACACTCGCTGTCAGGTGAACAACCACAGTCCAATCTGTACCTGCCAGTCCGGATACACGGGAGACGCGTTTACCAGATGCTACCCAATACCACGTAAGAGGAATGAATGCAAAATTTCGGCGAATGCGCCCACTCGAATGCGATTCAAACGGGGCGTGCAGTCCGGCGGAGGGAGGGAGCGCGCCGCCCAGTCGGGCACGATTCCGGCAGAGAGTCGGCGCCTTAGCCGGCGGGGGTCCGCGCGTTGTTCTGTTTCGCGAGATGTCGTGCCCGGTTTGGGGAGGTCGGTTCCCCTCGGCGTCCGGTCTGCCGCTTTGGCTTTTGAACCGCATTTGAGTCCTTCGTCCCACGTTCTCATACTGGGCTCTCCGTCCCTGCAGCTCCTCCGCCGCCGGTTCAGCAGCCGGTGTTCTCGGACCCGTGCGTGCCGTCTCCGTGCGGCCCGTACTCCGAGTGCAGGAACATAGGCGGTGGGCCGTCCTGCTCTTGTCGCGTTGGCTACACGGGCAGCCCGCCCAACTGTCGTCCGGAGTGCGTCATCAACTCGGAGTGTCCCAGCAATAGGGCCTGCATGAGGGAGAAATGTCGAGATCCGTGCCCTGGCTCCTGCGGGCAGGGCGCTCAGTGCGCCGTCCTCAACCACACTCCGATGTGCTCCTGTCCGGTCGGATACACAGGAGATCCGTTTTCCAACTGCTTCCCGAAGCCGCCAGAACGTAGGTTCCGCAAACCCCGCGGGGTCGCTTGCTTCCTTCTCGCCTTAGGTGCCTTTCTTGTAATTAACGGTTCTGGGGCTCCTCGCTGACGAGAAATCGCATTTCACTTTGCAGCAGCGGAACCGGTGGTGGCGTCGGATCCTTGCCACCCATCGCCGTGCGGTGCCAACGCACAGTGTCGAGACGGAATATGCTCATGCCTGCCCGAGTACCAAGGAGACCCGTACGTGGGTTGCAGGCCGGAGTGCGTATTGAGCTCTGATTGTCCGAGGGACAAGGCCTGCGTGAGGCAGAAGTGCGTGGACCCGTGTCCCGGCACTTGCGGCCAGAACGCCAGGTGCGAAGTAGTCAACCACATTCCCATGTGCAGTTGTCCGGAGAGGTATTCTGGGAATCCTTTCGTGGACTGCAGACCATACCAAGGTAAAGGGAGTGTTGTGGTGTTTTGGGGGAGCGTTGGAGGGGGTTCCAGATATGAACCGCGGTGGTTTGGAGTCGTGGGAGTGTGTCTCGGAGGGAGGTGGGGGAGGGGTCTCAGAGAGAGGGGAGATGCCGTGCGGGGCTGATATGTCGCGGGGAATGCCCCGGGTCCGGAGGGGGGGGCGCTGGAGAGGGCGCCCCCTCCGACGCCCGCGCGGTGGAATCGCTCGGCGGAGAGATTGCCTTGGCGCGGCGACTACGGCGGACCCTTCTGCCCCACGTAGTGGAGCGGGAAGAGGCCGGTCGCCGCGCGTGTTTCCGGTAGCCGCGTGCGGAAGGGGGCGGTCTGTTCGCCAGGTGAGGCGAACGCGAAGGGCCGGCTGTTCCGCTTCGCGTGCGTGTCCGGTGGTTGTCGGCGGTTTGTCCGCCGTCGCGCGTTTCGTGTTTCGGCGTCGAATGTTTGGAACGAAGCGGGCGGTGGAAAAGGTTGTCGCGTTTCTTTCTCGGTGTCCGTGGGCGAAGGGGTTGAGGGCTCGTGTTGTTGTTGGTGTCGGTTCGCTGTCGGGGAATGGGAGGGTCAATGTGTTGCTGGATGTCGTTTTTCTTGGCGCGTCCTTCCGGTCGGGGGTGGGAGGGTTCTGGAACTTCCTCCGCTCTCGCCCGTGTGCAAAAGAGATGCTTTTGTTTCGAGGGCTTGAGTGGGGGAATTCGGATTGACGGTTTGTTTTTCTTGGTAGAACCGGTGGTGAGTGAGCCTTGCCGGCCGTCACCTTGCGGGCCGAACAGCCAGTGTCGCGAGGTGAACGGTCAGGCGGTGTGCTCATGCGTTCCCGGGTACATGGGAAGCCCACCCAACTGCAGACCGGAATGCGTGGTGAGCTCGGAGTGTAGTCAGAACGAGGCGTGCAACAACCAGAAGTGCAGGAACCCTTGCCCGGGCACTTGCGGAATAGGGGCGAAGTGTGAGGTCATCAACCACAACCCCATCTGCAGCTGCCCGCCGCGGTACACGGGAGACCCGTTCATTCGGTGCAGTCCGATCCGTAAGCATGTTGATCGTGCGCGTTAGATTCGGGAGTAGGATGTCGCGAGTGGCAGCCGGGGTAACGGCGGGTTTCCTTTTCTTTTCCGGCAGCCGACACGCCGCCGCCTCCTCCTGTGAACCTTTGCCAACCGTCGCCGTGCGGTCCTTACGCCGAGTGTCGGGTGATCGCGGATAGTCCCTCGTGCTCATGTCTACCCGAGTACAGGGGCTCGCCGCCCAACTGCCGTCCCGAGTGCGTCAGCAACAGCGAATGCTCGAGCCACCTGGCCTGCATGAACCAAAAATGCCGGGACCCGTGCCCCGGAAGTTGCGGGGCGAACGCCGAGTGCAGGGTGGTCAGCCACACGCCGATGTGCGTGTGCCTGTCCGGCTTCTTCGGCGACCCGTTCTCGCAGTGTCAACCTCAGCAATGTAAATAGACGGGATTTCGTATCGGTTTAGTGGGGAGTCTGATTGTAGTTGTGATGATAATTTGGTTGGGGGCTCGGCAGGGCGTGGTTAGTAATGTTGCGGATCGTTTTCTTTCAGCGGAGCCAGTGCTGGCCAATCCCACGCCGTGCGTTCCTTCCCCTTGCGGGTCGAACGCCGTGTGCAGGGAGCAGAACGGCGCTGGTGCATGCAGATGCATAGAGGATTATTTCGGAAACCCGTACGAAGGGTGTCGACCCGAGTGCGTGGTGAGCTCGGATTGCGCGTCTAACAGGGCATGCATAAGGAACAAGTGCCAGGACCCGTGCCCAGGAAACTGCGGCCCCAACGCGGACTGCCAGGTGGTGAACCACTTGCCGTCTTGCGTGTGTCGCGCTGGATACACTGGGAATCCTTTCAGCCGCTGCTTCCCGGCGGAACGTAAGGGAACGATGAAACTTGGTCTGTGAAGTAACTGCGGGTATACGAGGCGTCCCTCGATTAATATGAAAATGCACTTCAATTTTAGCCGTCGTTGCGGATATCGGTGACCCGTGCTCGCCGTCTCCTTGCGGTCCGAATAGCCAGTGCCGTGAGGTCAACGGCCAGGGCGTGTGTTCGTGCCTGGTGGGCTACGTGGGTAGTCCGCCTGGCTGCAGGCCGGAGTGCGTGGTTAGCCCGGAGTGCCCACGTGACAAGGCCTGCGTAAATCAGAAGTGCGTGAACCCATGCCCTGGCCCGTGTGGCCAAAACACTCGCTGTCAGGTGAACAACCACAGTCCAATCTGTACCTGCCAGTCCGGATACACGGGAGACGCGTTTACCAGATGCTACCCAATACCACGTAAGAGGAATGAATGCAAAATTTCGGCGAATGCGCCCACTCGAATGCGATTCAAACGGGGCGTGCAGTCCGGCGGAGGGAGGGAGCGCGCCGCCCAGTCGGGCACGATTCCGGCAGAGAGTCGGCGCCTTAGCCGGCGGGGGTCCGCGCGTTGTTCTGTTTCGCGAGATGTCGTGCCCGGTTTGGGGAGGTCGGTTCCCCTCGGCGTCCGGTCTGCCGCTTTGGCTTTTGAACCGCATTTGAGTCCTTCGTCCCACGTTCTCATACTGGGCTCTCCGTCCCTGCAGCTCCTCCGCCGCCGGTTCAGCAGCCGGTGTTCTCGGACCCGTGCGTGCCGTCTCCGTGCGGCCCGTACTCCGAGTGCAGGAACATAGGCGGTGGGCCGTCCTGCTCTTGTCGCGTTGGCTACACGGGCAGCCCGCCCAACTGTCGTCCGGAGTGCGTCATCAACTCGGAGTGTCCCAGCAATAGGGCCTGCATGAGGGAGAAATGTCGAGATCCGTGCCCTGGCTCCTGCGGGCAGGGCGCTCAGTGCGCCGTCCTCAACCACACTCCGATGTGCTCCTGTCCGGTCGGATACACAGGAGATCCGTTTTCCAACTGCTTCCCGAAGCCGCCAGAACGTAGGTTCCGCAAACCCCACGGGGTCGCTTGCTTCCTTCTCGCCTTAGGTGCCTTTCTTGTAATTAACGGTTCTGGGGCTCCTCGCTGACGAGAAATCGCATTTCACTTTGCAGCAGCGGAACCGGTGGTGGCGTCGGATCCTTGCCACCCATCGCCGTGCGGTGCCAACGCACAGTGTCGAGACGGAATATGCTCATGCCTGCCCGAGTACCAAGGAGACCCGTACGTGGGTTGCAGGCCGGAGTGCGTATTGAGCTCTGATTGTCCGAGGGACAAGGCCTGCGTGAGGCAGAAGTGCGTGGACCCGTGTCCCGGCACTTGCGGCCAGAACGCCAGGTGCGAAGTAGTCAACCACATTCCCATGTGCAGTTGTCCGGAGAGGTATTCTGGGAATCCTTTCGTGGACTGCAGACCATACCAAGGTAAAGGGAGTGTTGTGGTGTTTTGGGGGAGCGTTGGAGGGGGTTCCAGATATGAACCGCGGTGGTTTGGAGTCGTGGGAGTGTGTCTCGGAGGGAGGTGGGGGAGGGGTCTCAGAGAGAGGGGAGATGCCGTGCGGGGCTGATATGTCGCGGGGAATGCCCCGGGTCCGGAGGGGGGGCGCTGGAGAGGGCGCCCCCTCCGACGCCCGCGCGGTGGAATCGCTCGGCGGAGAGATTGCCTTGGCGCGGCGACTACGGCGGACCCTTCTGCCCCACGTAGTGGAGCGGGAAGAGGCCGGTCGCCGCGCGTGTTTCCGGTAGCCGCGTGCGGAAGGGGGCGGTCTGTTCGCCAGGTGAGGCGAACGCGAAGGGCCGGCTGTTCCGCTTCGCGTGCGTGTCCGGTGGTTGTCGGCGGTTTGTCCGCCGTCGCGCGTTTCGTGTTTCGGCGTCGAATGTTTGGAACGAAGCGGGCGGTGGAAAAGGTTGTCGCGTTTCTTTCTCGGTGTCCGTGGGCGAAGGGGTTGAGGGCTCGTGTTGTTGTTGGTGTCGGTTCGCTGTCGGGGAATGGGAGGGTCAATGTGTTGCTGGATGTCGTTTTTCTTGGCGCGTCCTTCCGGTCGGGGGTGGGAGGGTTCTGGAACTTCCTCCGCTCTCGCCCGTGTGCAAAAGAGATGCTTTTGTTTCGAGGGCTTGAGTGGGGGAATTCGGATTGACGGTTTGTTTTTCTTGGTAGAACCGGTGGTGAGTGAGCCTTGCCGGCCGTCACCTTGCGGGCCGAACAGCCAGTGTCGCGAGGTGAACGGTCAGGCGGTGTGCTCATGCGTTCCCGGGTACATGGGAAGCCCACCCAACTGCAGACCGGAATGCGTGGTGAGCTCGGAGTGTAGTCAGAACGAGGCGTGCAACAACCAGAAGTGCAGGAACCCTTGCCCGGGCACTTGCGGAATAGGGGCGAAGTGTGAGGTCATCAACCACAACCCCATCTGCAGCTGCCCGCCGCGGTACACGGGAGACCCGTTCATTCGGTGCAGTCCGATCCGTAAGCATGTTGATCGTGCGCGTTAGATTCGGGAGTAGGATGTCGCGAGTGGCAGCCGGGGTAACGGCGGGTTTCCTTTTCTTTTCCGGCAGCCGACACGCCGCCGCCTCCTCCTGTGAACCCTTGCCAACCGTCGCCGTGCGGTCCTTACGCCGAGTG
Source organism: Hetaerina titia (assembly GCA_037158775.1). Classification (NCBI taxonomy): domain Eukaryota; kingdom Metazoa; phylum Arthropoda; class Insecta; order Odonata; family Calopterygidae; genus Hetaerina; species Hetaerina titia. The sequence goes on from CM073771.1 coordinate 69,766,583, forward strand.
TCGGGTGATCGCGGATAGTCCCTCGTGCTCATGTCTACCCGAGTACAGGGGCTCGCCGCCCAACTGCCGTCCCGAGTGCGTCAGCAACAGCGAATGCTCGAGCCACCTGGCCTGCATGAACCAAAAATGCCGGGACCCGTGCCCCGGAAGTTGCGGGGCGAACGCCGAGTGCAGGGTGGTCAGCCACACGCCGATGATGTGCGTGTGCCTGTCCGGCTTCTTCGGCGACCCGTTCTCGCAGTGTCAACCTCAGCAATGTAAATAGACGGGATTTCGTATCGGTTTAGTGGGGAGTCTGATTGTAGTTGTGATGATAATTTGGTTGGGGGCTCGGCAGGGCGTGGTTAGTAATGTTGCGGATCGTTTTCTTTCAGCGGAGCCAGTGCTGGCCAATCCCACGCCGTGCGTTCCTTCCCCTTGCGGGTCGAACGCCGTGTGCAGGGAGCAGAACGGCGCTGGTGCATGCAGATGCATAGAGGATTATTTCGGAAACCCGTACGAAGGGTGTCGACCCGAGTGCGTGGTGAGCTCGGATTGCGCGTCTAACAGGGCATGCATAAGGAACAAGTGCCAGGACCCGTGCCCAGGAAACTGCGGCCCCAACGCGGACTGCCAGGTGGTGAACCACTTGCCGTCTTGCGTGTGTCGCGCTGGATACACTGGGAATCCTTTCAGCCGCTGCTTCCCGGCGGAACGTAAGGGAACGATGAAACTTGGTCTGTGAAGTAACTGCGGGTATACGAGGCGTCCCTCGATTAATATGAAAATGCACTTCAATTTTAGCCGTCGTTGCGGATATCGGTGACCCGTGCTCGCCGTCTCCTTGCGGTCCGAATAGCCAGTGCCGTGAGGTCAACGGCCAGGGCGTGTGTTCGTGCCTGGTGGGCTACGTGGGTAGTCCGCCTGGCTGCAGGCCGGAGTGCGTGGTTAGCCCGGAGTGCCCACGTGACAAGGCCTGCGTAAATCAGAAGTGCGTGAACCCATGCCCTGGCCCGTGTGGCCAAAACACTCGCTGTCAGGTGAACAACCACAGTCCAATCTGTACCTGCCAGTCCGGATACACGGGAGACGCGTTTACCAGATGCTACCCAATACCACGTAAGAGGAATGAATGCAAAATTTCGGCGAATGCGCCCACTCGAATGCGATTCAAACGGGGCGTGCAGTCCGGCGGAGGGAGGGAGCGCGCCGCCCAGTCGGGCACGATTCCGGCAGAGAGTCGGCGCCTTAGCCGGCGGGGGTCCGCGCGTTGTTCTGTTTCGCGAGATGTCGTGCCCGGTTTGGGGAGGTCGGTTCCCCTCGGCGTCCGGTCTGCCGCTTTGGCTTTTGAACCGCATTTGAGTCCTTCGTCCCACGTTCTCATACTGGGCTCTCCGTCCCTGCAGCTCCTCCGCCGCCGGTTCAGCAGCCGGTGTTCTCGGACCCGTGCGTGCCGTCTCCGTGCGGCCCGTACTCCGAGTGCAGGAACATAGGCGGTGGGCCGTCCTGCTCTTGTCGCGTTGGCTACACGGGCAGCCCGCCCAACTGTCGTCCGGAGTGCGTCATCAACTCGGAGTGTCCCAGCAATAGGGCCTGCATGAGGGAGAAATGTCGAGATCCGTGCCCTGGCTCCTGCGGGCAGGGCGCTCAGTGCGCCGTCCTCAACCACACTCCGATGTGCTCCTGTCCGGTCGGATACACAGGAGATCCGTTTTCCAACTGCTTCCCGAAGCCGCCAGAACGTAGGTTCCGCAAACCCCGCGGGGTCGCTTGCTTCCTTCTCGCCTTAGGTGCCTTTCTTGTAATTAACGGTTCTGGGGCTCCTCGCTGACGAGAAATCGCATTTCACTTTGCAGCAGCGGAACCGGTGGTGGCGTCGGATCCTTGCCACCCATCGCCGTGCGGTGCCAACGCACAGTGTCGAGACGGAATATGCTCATGCCTGCCCGAGTACCAAGGAGACCCGTACGTGGGTTGCAGGCCGGAGTGCGTATTGAGCTCTGATTGTCCGAGGGACAAGGCCTGCGTGAGGCAGAAGTGCGTGGACCCGTGTCCCGGCACTTGCGGCCAGAACGCCAGGTGCGAAGTAGTCAACCACATTCCCATGTGCAGTTGTCCGGAGAGGTATTCTGGGAATCCTTTCGTGGACTGCAGACCATACCAAGGTAAAGGGAGTGTTGTGGTGTTTTGGGGGAGCGTTGGAGGGGGTTCCAGATATGAACCGCGGTGGTTTGGAGTCGTGGGAGTGTGTCTCGGAGGGAGGTGGGGGAGGGGTCTCAGAGAGAGGGGAGATGCCGTGCGGGGCTGATATGTCGCGGGGAATGCCCCGGGTCCGGAGGGGGGGGCGCTGGAGAGGGCGCCCCCTCCGACGCCCGCGCGGTGGAATCGCTCGGCGGAGAGATTGCCTTGGCGCGGCGACTACGGCGGACCCTTCTGCCCCACGTAGTGGAGCGGGAAGAGGCCGGTCGCCGCGCGTGTTTCCGGTAGCCGCGTGCGGAAGGGGGCGGTCTGTTCGCCAGGTGAGGCGAACGCGAAGGGCCGGCTGTTCCGCTTCAGGTGCGTGTCCGGTGGTTGTCGGCGGTTTGTCCGCCGTCGCGCGTTTCGTGTTTCGGCGTCGAATGTTTGGAACGAAGCGGGCGGTGGAAAAGGTTGTCGCGTTTCTTTCTCGGTGTCCGTGGGCGAAGGGGTTGAGGGCTCGTGTTGTTGTTGGTGTCGGTTCGCTGTCGGGGAATGGGAGGGTCAATGTGTTGCTGGATGTCGTTTTTCTTGGCGCGTCCTTCCGGTCGGGGGTGGGAGGGTTCTGGAACTTCCTCCGCTCTCGCCCGTGTGCAAAAGAGATGCTTTTGTTTCGAGGGCTTGAGTGGGGGAATTCGGATTGACGGTTTGTTTTTCTTGGTAGAACCGGTGGGTGAGTGAGCCTTGCCGGCCGTCACCTTGCGGGCCGAACAGCCAGTGTCGCGAGGGTGAACGGTCAGGCGGTGTGCTCATGCGTTCCCGGGTACATGGGAAGCCCACCCAACTGCAGACCGGAATGCGTGGTGAGCTCGGAGTGTAGTCAGAACGAGGCGTGCAACAACCAGAAGTGCAGGAACCCTTGCCCGGGCACTTGCGGAATAGGGGCGAAGTGTGAGGTCATCAACCACAACCCCATCTGCAGCTGCCCGCCGCGGTACACGGGAGACCCGTTCATTCGGTGCAGTCCGATCCGTAAGCATGTTGATCGTGCGCGTTAGATTCGGGAGTAGGATGTCGCGAGTGGCAGCCGGGGTAACGGCGGGTTTCCTTTTCTTTTCCGGCAGCCGACACGCCGCCGCCTCCTCCTGTGAACCCTTGCCAACCGTCGCCGTGCGGTCCTTACGCCGAGTGTCGGGGTGATCGCGGATAGTCCCTCGTGCTCATGTCTACCCGAGTACAGGGGCTCGCCGCCCAACTGCCGTCCCGAGTGCGTCAGCAACAGCGAATGCTCGAGCCACCTGGCCTGCATGAACCAAAAATGCCGGGACCCGTGCCCCGGAAGTTGCGGGGCGAACGCCGAGTGCAGGGTGGTCAGCCACACGCCGATGTGCGTGTGCCTGTCCGGCTTCTTCGGCGACCCGTTCTCGCAGTGTCAACCTCAGCAATGTAAATAGACGGGATTTCGTATCGGTTTAGTGGGGAGTCTGATTGTAGTTGTGATGATAATTTGGTTGGGGGCTCGGCAGGG
>CM073771.1:69770364-69914393 GCA_037158775.1 Hetaerina titia
ACGTTCTCATACTGGGCTCTCCGTCCCTGCAGCTCCTCCGCCGCCGGTTCAGCAGCCGGTGTTCTCGGACCCGTGCGTGCCGTCTCCGTGCGGCCCGTACTCCGAGTGCAGGAACATAGGCGGTGGGCCGTCCTGCTCTTGTCGCGTTGGCTACACGGGCAGCCCGCCCAACTGTCGTCCGGAGTGCGTCATCAACTCGGAGTGTCCCAGCAATAGGGCCTGCATGAGGGAGAAATGTCGAGATCCGTGCCCTGGCGCCTGCGGGCAGGGCGCTCAGTGCGCCGTCCTCAACCACACGCCGATGTGCACTTGTCCGGTCGGATACACAGGAGATCCGTTTTCCAACTGCTTCCCGAAGCCGCCAGAACGTAGGTTCCGCAAACCCCGCGGGGTCGCTTGCTTCCTTCTCGCCTTAGGTGCCTTTCTTGTAATTAACGGTTCTGGGGCTCCTCGCTGACGAGAAATCGCATTTCACTTTGCAGCAGCGGAACCGGTGGTGGCGTCGGATCCTTGCCACCCATCGCCGTGCGGTGCCAACGCACAGTGTCGAGACGGAATATGCTCATGCCTGCCCGAGTACCAAGGAGACCCGTACGTGGGTTGCAGGCCGGAGTGCGTATTGAGCTCTGATTGTCCGAGGGACAAGGCCTGCGTGAGGCAGAAGTGCGTGGACCCGTGTCCCGGCACTTGCGGCCAGAACGCCAGGTGCGAAGTAGTCAACCACATTCCCATGTGCAGTTGTCCGGAGAGGTATTCTGGGAATCCTTTCGTGGACTGCAGACCATACCAAGGTAAAGGGAGTGTTGTGGTGTTTTGGGGGAGCGTTGGAGGGGGTTCCAGATATGAACCGCGGTGGTTTGGAGTCGTGGGAGTGTGTCTCGGAGGGAGGTGGGGGAGGGGTCTCAGAGAGAGGGGAGATGCCGTGCGGGGCTGATATGTCGCGGGGAATGCCCCGGGTCCGGAGGGGGGGCGCTGGAGAGGGCGCCCCCTCCGACGCCCGCGCGGTGGAATCGCTCGGCGGAGAGATTGCCTTGGCGCGGCGACTACGGCGGACCCTTCTGCCCCACGTAGTGGAGCGGGAAGAGGCCGGTCGCCGCGCGTGTTTCCGGTAGCCGCGTGCGGAAGGGGGCGGTCTGTTCGCCAGGTGAGGCGAACGCGAAGGGCCGGCTGTTCCGCTTCGCGTGCGTGTCCGGTGGTTGTCGGCGGTTTGTCCGCCGTCGCGCGTTTCGTGTTTCGGCGTCGAATGTTTGGAACGAAGCGGGCGGTGGAAAAGGTTGTCGCGTTTCTTTCTCGGTGTCCGTGGGCGAAGGGGTTGAGGGCTCGTGTTGTTGTTGGTGTCGGTTCGCTGTCGGGGAATGGGAGGGTCAATGTGTTGCTGGATGTCGTTTTTCTTGGCGCGTCCTTCCGGTCGGGGGTGGGAGGGTTCTGGAACTTCCTCCGCTCTCGCCCGTGTGCAAAAGAGATGCTTTTGTTTCGAGGGCTTGAGTGGGGGAATTCGGATTGACGGTTTGTTTTTCTTGGTAGAACCGGTGGTGAGTGAGCCTTGCCGGCCGTCACCTTGCGGGCCGAACAGCCAGTGTCGCGAGGTGAACGGTCAGGCGGTGTGCTCATGCGTTCCCGGGTACATGGGAAGCCCACCCAACTGCAGACCGGAATGCGTGGTGAGCTCGGAGTGTAGTCAGAACGAGGCGTGCAACAACCAGAAGTGCAGGAACCCTTGCCCGGGCACTTGCGGAATAGGGGCGAAGTGTGAGGTCATCAACCACAACCCCATCTGCAGCTGCCCGCCGCGGTACACGGGAGACCCGTTCATTCGGTGCAGTCCGATCCGTAAGCATGTTGATCGTGCGCGTTAGATTCGGGAGTAGGATGTCGCGAGTGGCAGCCGGGGTAACGGCGGGTTTCCTTTTCTTTTCCGGCAGCCGACACGCCGCCGCCTCCTCCTGTGAACCCTTGCCAACCGTCGCCGTGCGGTCCTTACGCCGAGTGTCGGGTGATCGCGGATAGTCCCTCGTGCTCATGTCTACCCGAGTACAGGGGCTCGCCGCCCAACTGCCGTCCCGAGTGCGTCAGCAACAGCGAATGCTCGAGCCACCTGGCCTGCATGAACCAAAAATGCCGGGACCCGTGCCCCGGAAGTTGCGGGGCGAACGCCGAGTGCAGGGTGGTCAGCCACACGCCGATGTGCGTGTGCCTGTCCGGCTTCTTCGGCGACCCGTTCTCGCAGTGTCAACCTCAGCAATGTAAATAGACGGGATTTCGTATCGGTTTAGTGGGGAGTCTGATTGTAGTTGTGATGATAATTTGGTTGGGGGCTCGGCAGGGCGTGGTTAGTAATGTTGCGGATCGTTTTCTTTCAGCGGAGCCAGTGCTGGCCAATCCCACGCCGTGCGTTCCTTCCCCTTGCGGGTCGAACGCCGTGTGCAGGGAGCAGAACGGCGCTGGTGCATGCAGATGCATAGAGGATTATTTCGGAAACCCGTACGAAGGGTGTCGACCCGAGTGCGTGGTGAGCTCGGATTGCGCGTCTAACAGGGCATGCATAAGGAACAAGTGCCAGGACCCGTGCCCAGGAAACTGCGGCCCCAACGCGGACTGCCAGGTGGTGAACCACTTGCCGTCTTGCGTGTGTCGCGCTGGATACACTGGGAATCCTTTCAGCCGCTGCTTCCCGGCGGAACGTAAGGGAACGATGAAACTTGGTCTGTGAAGTAACTGCGGGTATACGAGGCGTCCCTCGATTAATATGAAAATGCACTTCAATTTTAGCCGTCGTTGCGGATATCGGTGACCCGTGCTCGCCGTCTCCTTGCGGTCCGAATAGCCAGTGCCGTGAGGTCAACGGCCAGGGCGTGTGTTCGTGCCTGGTGGGCTACGTGGGTAGTCCGCCTGGCTGCAGGCCGGAGTGCGTGGTTAGCCCGGAGTGCCCACGTGACAAGGCCTGCGTAAATCAGAAGTGCGTGAACCCATGCCCTGGCCCGTGTGGCCAAAACACTCGCTGTCAGGTGAACAACCACAGTCCAATCTGTACCTGCCAGTCCGGATACACGGGAGACGCGTTTACCAGATGCTACCCAATACCACGTAAGAGGAATGAATGCAAAATTTCGGCGAATGCGCCCACTCGAATGCGATTCAAACGGGGCGTGCAGTCCGGCGGAGGGAGGGAGCGCGCCGCCCAGTCGGGCACGATTCCGGCAGAGAGTCGGCGCCTTAGCCGGCGGGGGTCCGCGCGTTGTTCTGTTTCGCGAGATGTCGTGCCCGGTTTGGGGAGGTCGGTTCCCCTCGGCGTCCGGTCTGCCGCTTTGGCTTTTGAACCGCATTTGAGTCCTTCGTCCCACGTTCTCATACTGGGCTCTCCGTCCCTGCAGCTCCTCCGCCGCCGGTTCAGCAGCCGGTGTTCTCGGACCCGTGCGTGCCGTCTCCGTGCGGCCCGTACTCCGAGTGCAGGAACATAGGCGGTGGGCCGTCCTGCTCTTGTCGCGTTGGCTACACGGGCAGCCCGCCCAACTGTCGTCCGGAGTGCGTCATCAACTCGGAGTGTCCCAGCAATAGGGCCTGCATGAGGGAGAAATGTCGAGATCCGTGCCCTGGCGCCTGCGGGCAGGGCGCTCAGTGCGCCGTCCTCAACCACACGCCGATGTGCACTTGTCCGGTCGGATACACAGGAGATCCGTTTTCCAACTGCTTCCCGAAGCCGCCAGAACGTAGGTTCCGCAAACCCCGCGGGGTCGCTTGCTTCCTTCTCGCCTTAGGTGCCTTTCTTGTAATTAACGGTTCTGGGGCTCCTCGCTGACGAGAAATCGCATTTCACTTTGCAGCAGCGGAACCGGTGGTGGCGTCGGATCCTTGCCACCCATCGCCGTGCGGTGCCAACGCACAGTGTCGAGACGGAATATGCTCATGCCTGCCCGAGTACCAAGGAGACCCGTACGTGGGTTGCAGGCCGGAGTGCGTATTGAGCTCTGATTGTCCGAGGGACAAGGCCTGCGTGAGGCAGAAGTGCGTGGACCCGTGTCCCGGCACTTGCGGCCAGAACGCCAGGTGCGAAGTAGTCAACCACATTCCCATGTGCAGTTGTCCGGAGAGGTATTCTGGGAATCCTTTCGTGGACTGCAGACCATACCAAGGTAAAGGGAGTGTTGTGGTGTTTTGGGGGAGCGTTGGAGGGGGTTCCAGATATGAACCGCGGTGGTTTGGAGTCGTGGGAGTGTGTCTCGGAGGGAGGTGGGGGAGGGGTCTCAGAGAGAGGGGAGATGCCGTGCGGGGCTGATATGTCGCGGGGAATGCCCCGGGTCCGGAGGGGGGGCGCTGGAGAGGGCGCCCCCTCCGACGCCCGCGCGGTGGAATCGCTCGGCGGAGAGATTGCCTTGGCGCGGCGACTACGGCGGACCCTTCTGCCCCACGTAGTGGAGCGGGAAGAGGCCGGTCGCCGCGCGTGTTTCCGGTAGCCGCGTGCGGAAGGGGGCGGTCTGTTCGCCAGGTGAGGCGAACGCGAAGGGCCGGCTGTTCCGCTTCGCGTGCGTGTCCGGTGGTTGTCGGCGGTTTGTCCGCCGTCGCGCGTTTCGTGTTTCGGCGTCGAATGTTTGGAACGAAGCGGGCGGTGGAAAAGGTTGTCGCGTTTCTTTCTCGGTGTCCGTGGGCGAAGGGGTTGAGGGCTCGTGTTGTTGTTGGTGTCGGTTCGCTGTCGGGGAATGGGAGGGTCAATGTGTTGCTGGATGTCGTTTTTCTTGGCGCGTCCTTCCGGTCGGGGGTGGGAGGGTTCTGGAACTTCCTCCGCTCTCGCCCGTGTGCAAAAGAGATGCTTTTGTTTCGAGGGCTTGAGTGGGGGAATTCGGATTGACGGTTTGTTTTTCTTGGTAGAACCGGTGGTGAGTGAGCCTTGCCGGCCGTCACCTTGCGGGCCGAACAGCCAGTGTCGCGAGGTGAACGGTCAGGCGGTGTGCTCATGCGTTCCCGGGTACATGGGAAGCCCACCCAACTGCAGACCGGAATGCGTGGTGAGCTCGGAGTGTAGTCAGAACGAGGCGTGCAACAACCAGAAGTGCAGGAACCCTTGCCCGGGCACTTGCGGAATAGGGGCGAAGTGTGAGGTCATCAACCACAACCCCATCTGCAGCTGCCCGCCGCGGTACACGGGAGACCCGTTCATTCGGTGCAGTCCGATCCGTAAGCATGTTGATCGTGCGCGTTAGATTCGGGAGTAGGATGTCGCGAGTGGCAGCCGGGGTAACGGCGGGTTTCCTTTTCTTTTCCGGCAGCCGACACGCCGCCGCCTCCTCCTGTGAACCCTTGCCAACCGTCGCCGTGCGGTCCTTACGCCGAGTGTCGGGTGATCGCGGATAGTCCCTCGTGCTCATGTCTACCCGAGTACAGGGGCTCGCCGCCCAACTGCCGTCCCGAGTGCGTCAGCAACAGCGAATGCTCGAGCCACCTGGCCTGCATGAACCAAAAATGCCGGGACCCGTGCCCCGGAAGTTGCGGGGCGAACGCCGAGTGCAGGGTGGTCAGCCACACGCCGATGTGCGTGTGCCTGTCCGGCTTCTTCGGCGACCCGTTCTCGCAGTGTCAACCTCAGCAATGTAAATAGACGGGATTTCGTATCGGTTTAGTGGGGAGTCTGATTGTAGTTGTGATGATAATTTGGTTGGGGGCTCGGCAGGGCGTGGTTAGTAATGTTGCGGATCGTTTTCTTTCAGCGGAGCCAGTGCTGGCCAATCCCACGCCGTGCGTTCCTTCCCCTTGCGGGTCGAACGCCGTGTGCAGGGAGCAGAACGGCGCTGGTGCATGCAGATGCATAGAGGATTATTTCGGAAACCCGTACGAAGGGTGTCGACCCGAGTGCGTGGTGAGCTCGGATTGCGCGTCTAACAGGGCATGCATAAGGAACAAGTGCCAGGACCCGTGCCCAGGAAACTGCGGCCCCAACGCGGACTGCCAGGTGGTGAACCACTTGCCGTCTTGCGTGTGTCGCGCTGGATACACTGGGAATCCTTTCAGCCGCTGCTTCCCGGCGGAACGTAAGGGAACGATGAAACTTGGTCTGTGAAGTAACTGCGGGTATACGAGGCGTCCCTCGATTAATATGAAAATGCACTTCAATTTTAGCCGTCGTTGCGGATATCGGTGACCCGTGCTCGCCGTCTCCTTGCGGTCCGAATAGCCAGTGCCGTGAGGTCAACGGCCAGGGCGTGTGTTCGTGCCTGGTGGGCTACGTGGGTAGTCCGCCTGGCTGCAGGCCGGAGTGCGTGGTTAGCCCGGAGTGCCCACGTGACAAGGCCTGCGTAAATCAGAAGTGCGTGAACCCATGCCCTGGCCCGTGTGGCCAAAACACTCGCTGTCAGGTGAACAACCACAGTCCAATCTGTACCTGCCAGTCCGGATACACGGGAGACGCGTTTACCAGATGCTACCCAATACCACGTAAGAGGAATGAATGCAAAATTTCGGCGAATGCGCCCACTCGAATGCGATTCAAACGGGGCGTGCAGTCCGGCGGAGGGAGGGAGCGCGCCGCCCAGTCGGGCACGATTCCGGCAGAGAGTCGGCGCCTTAGCCGGCGGGGGTCCGCGCGTTGTTCTGTTTCGCGAGATGTCGTGCCCGGTTTGGGGAGGTCGGTTCCCCTCGGCGTCCGGTCTGCCGCTTTGGCTTTTGAACCGCATTTGAGTCCTTCGTCCCACGTTCTCATACTGGGCTCTCCGTCCCTGCAGCTCCTCCGCCGCCGGTTCAGCAGCCGGTGTTCTCGGACCCGTGCGTGCCGTCTCCGTGCGGCCCGTACTCCGAGTGCAGGAACATAGGCGGTGGGCCGTCCTGCTCTTGTCGCGTTGGCTACACGGGCAGCCCGCCCAACTGTCGTCCGGAGTGCGTCATCAACTCGGAGTGTCCCAGCAATAGGGCCTGCATGAGGGAGAAATGTCGAGATCCGTGCCCTGGCGCCTGCGGGCAGGGCGCTCAGTGCGCCGTCCTCAACCACACGCCGATGTGCACTTGTCCGGTCGGATACACAGGAGATCCGTTTTCCAACTGCTTCCCGAAGCCGCCAGAACGTAGGTTCCGCAAACCCCGCGGGGTCGCTTGCTTCCTTCTCGCCTTAGGTGCCTTTCTTGTAATTAACGGTTCTGGGGCTCCTCGCTGACGAGAAATCGCATTTCACTTTGCAGCAGCGGAACCGGTGGTGGCGTCGGATCCTTGCCACCCATCGCCGTGCGGTGCCAACGCACAGTGTCGAGACGGAATATGCTCATGCCTGCCCGAGTACCAAGGAGACCCGTACGTGGGTTGCAGGCCGGAGTGCGTATTGAGCTCTGATTGTCCGAGGGACAAGGCCTGCGTGAGGCAGAAGTGCGTGGACCCGTGTCCCGGCACTTGCGGCCAGAACGCCAGGTGCGAAGTAGTCAACCACATTCCCATGTGCAGTTGTCCGGAGAGGTATTCTGGGAATCCTTTCGTGGACTGCAGACCATACCAAGGTAAAGGGAGTGTTGTGGTGTTTTGGGGGAGCGTTGGAGGGGGTTCCAGATATGAACCGCGGTGGTTTGGAGTCGTGGGAGTGTGTCTCGGAGGGAGGTGGGGGAGGGGTCTCAGAGAGAGGGGAGATGCCGTGCGGGGCTGATATGTCGCGGGGAATGCCCCGGGTCCGGAGGGGGGGCGCTGGAGAGGGCGCCCCCTCCGACGCCCGCGCGGTGGAATCGCTCGGCGGAGAGATTGCCTTGGCGCGGCGACTACGGCGGACCCTTCTGCCCCACGTAGTGGAGCGGGAAGAGGCCGGTCGCCGCGCGTGTTTCCGGTAGCCGCGTGCGGAAGGGGGCGGTCTGTTCGCCAGGTGAGGCGAACGCGAAGGGCCGGCTGTTCCGCTTCGCGTGCGTGTCCGGTGGTTGTCGGCGGTTTGTCCGCCGTCGCGCGTTTCGTGTTTCGGCGTCGAATGTTTGGAACGAAGCGGGCGGTGGAAAAGGTTGTCGCGTTTCTTTCTCGGTGTCCGTGGGCGAAGGGGTTGAGGGCTCGTGTTGTTGTTGGTGTCGGTTCGCTGTCGGGGAATGGGAGGGTCAATGTGTTGCTGGATGTCGTTTTTCTTGGCGCGTCCTTCCGGTCGGGGGTGGGAGGGTTCTGGAACTTCCTCCGCTCTCGCCCGTGTGCAAAAGAGATGCTTTTGTTTCGAGGGCTTGAGTGGGGGAATTCGGATTGACGGTTTGTTTTTCTTGGTAGAACCGGTGGTGAGTGAGCCTTGCCGGCCGTCACCTTGCGGGCCGAACAGCCAGTGTCGCGAGGTGAACGGTCAGGCGGTGTGCTCATGCGTTCCCGGGTACATGGGAAGCCCACCCAACTGCAGACCGGAATGCGTGGTGAGCTCGGAGTGTAGTCAGAACGAGGCGTGCAACAACCAGAAGTGCAGGAACCCTTGCCCGGGCACTTGCGGAATAGGGGCGAAGTGTGAGGTCATCAACCACAACCCCATCTGCAGCTGCCCGCCGCGGTACACGGGAGACCCGTTCATTCGGTGCAGTCCGATCCGTAAGCATGTTGATCGTGCGCGTTAGATTCGGGAGTAGGATGTCGCGAGTGGCAGCCGGGATAACGGCGGGTTTCCTTTTCTTTTCCGGCAGCCGACACGCCGCCGCCTCCTCCTGTGAACCCTTGCCAACCGTCGCCGTGCGGTCCTTACGCCGAGTGTCGGGTGATCGCGGATAGTCCCTCGTGCTCATGTCTACCCGAGTACAGGGGCTCGCCGCCCAACTGCCGTCCCGAGTGCGTCAGCAACAGCGAATGCTCGAGCCACCTGGCCTGCATGAACCAAAAATGCCGGGACCCGTGCCCCGGAAGTTGCGGTCAAAATGCCATGTGTCGAGCCATAACTCATTCACCATCGTGTGTATGCATGCCTGGGTTTACAGGTGATCCTTTTGTTAGATGCATCGTTGAGCAAGGTAAGTTTCGATTGCAAAATTTTAAATTTTATTGTCTCACTTTTTGTGAAATAATATTTTATATTTGTTGATAATTTAACTTGGGAACTTACAGCAGTATTTTTTGCAGTAATTTTCCCTTAACAGTGATATTTATTATCTATAATGTTTACTAGTATAATCAATTCTCAGAAATTCTACAATTTTTTTTTCCTTTTTAAAGTGTAATTGAGAATTTTTCAACTATATTAAAATTCATTTTAGAGTTGACAAATACTATTGAAATATATTAGGAAGGCATATAATGATGATTACTTTAGTATCATTAGAATTTTTTTTGTATTCCATGTTTTTTTTTAATTTCATAAATCACAAATATATTAGGATGTTTGATAGTTAAGATTAATGAATTATCATTTTAATTTGTTTATCTCTTTTAAACTCTTTTTTAAATATTGTGATATTTTTTCAGAGTTATAACATTGAAATTATGTTTTGAATTAAATCTATGTAAAAATCACTAATTTTTTAAAAATATTTTTTCTCCAAAAATGCTGAGATTACCTTTTATTTGTTTTGCGTACTCCTTTTGGCATGTTTTGCTTCTCTGTTATGCATGCTTGTATATTTCTTTTGGTTCGGGCTGGTTGCATGAATTTCCATTTACTTTCAAATTGCATGGAAAAATATATCCAAATAAATCTGTAATATGAATGTCTTTGGTATTATAATCCTTTAACTAGTTCGAATTTTGCAATATAGTGTTTTAACTATGTAATCTTTTTTATGATTGCGAGTCATATGAACTCCTGCTCTGGCTCAGGTACCTGCCATTTAGATATACAGTTTTTATATATTTGTCATTGTCGATCCTTCAACTTGTTGTTAATTGGTATATTGCCTTTTTCTGTGTTTAATGTAGAAATAATTAAAGATCTAAATGACTTAGAAAGTTGTTCTATTTAGACCTTTTAGAGTTATGTTTCTTAATGCAGTTTAGGAAGCTTGTTGAATCAGTTTTTACTTATTCAGCAAGGTTTTTATTCTGTTTTGATCAATTTTATGTGGTTGGTATGGTATTCTAATGAGTTAAGATTTTATTGATAGTATCACCTTTATATTTCATGCATAATTTATTATTCCAACCTGTTCTGATAGCCTGTGAATTACTTTTAAAATGTAGAGAAAATATTTTCACTGGTCTCATCTTGAAGTTTTGGGGGTAAAATTAATTTTTATAGGTGTCTATTTAGAAATCAACTTTTTCTTCTCTAATCACTTGGTATATTAAGTCTTATTTTTTATCTTTTTTTAGTACAATTAGTAGGGTTAAGATTATTTTTTTATTCTCTAACTTTATAGTTTATATTTATTAAAGTTTTATACCACTTAGTGTTTAATATGTTTTTTACATTGTTTATTGCATATAATTTTTATTTCCCAGCTACATTTATTTATTACTCTAATTTTATAGAATGGAATAATATTATTTGTGTATTATCTTGGTGTGACATGGCCATTATAATTAATTTTAAACTTTATGGATATGAAAGAATGTTTTTTTATTTGATTGCTCTAATGGTTTAGAATTTTTTGTAGTGGATTTTGTATTTTATCTGTTTCATGTTTGTTAATGACTCACATTCACAGCTCCAATTGTTCAAGAAATATCTATGCCTTGCCATCCATCACCTTGTGGCGCTAATGCTATATGCAGGGAACAGAATGGAGCTGGTTCATGCTCTTGCATTGAAGATCATTTTGGTAACCCCTATGAAGGCTGTAGACCAGAGTGCATCATCAATTCGGATTGTCCATCCTCTAAAGCTTGTGTGCAAAAGAAATGCCAAGATCCTTGTCCTGGAACATGTGGTCTAAACGCACATTGCCAAGTTGTTAACCACTTACCTTCTTGCACATGTCATCCAGGGTACACTGGAGATCCATTTAGACATTGTAACCCAACTCCTGCTGAGCGTAAGTATGTTATTTTTAATCCATTTTTATTGATTTTGAGTAGGTAATCAGTCTTAATTCAGGTTTAATTTTCAAATGATGCATATGCTGCAACTAAAACTCTAATATTTTCTCAAGAATGCTACTTTATATTTTTATTTCATTTGAGTTTATAGGAGGTAATAATAATATTAAGCAGTACACTACCAGGTTGTGGTAGTTTTTGTTGGGCCTTGGCACACTACACTGCTGTACTCCAAAGTCCTAGTTTGCATAGCACAAAATATCCTTAAGCCCATGATTCATATTTCAACAACTTAAGCCTTAAGCACTCTGTGCTTTTGTCTTGCTTCATTCCATCCAAAATATGTACTCATTTCCTCACTCTATTTTTCTTCCCCAGTATTCCTGCCTATATTACTATCTTCTGCAAGCCTCTTTCCTCTCTCCATCTTTTGCATCTACCTGTCTTCCCTCCCAACAGCTGCCTCTTTTCCTCTGCCACTCCCTGAACCTCATCATTAGTTCTTTCTGTTTATTTTATGTTTTCATTCTTCTCCATACCCAATTCTCATAATCCTCAAATGTACCAGGAGGACCAGGTTTTCTAACCAGAAAAACAATGCTTCATATCAAAGTTTTTGCTGGCCTTTTCTGTACATATTTATTAAATTTGCCTGTCATCAACTCCCACCTCATTGTAGATACTTCTTAATGTAATGCGGTTATTCTTTTGATATCCCTACTATTCCTTCCACCTTCCTCGTACACACATCCTAAATGTGGATTCTTCTACCTACTATAGTTTATATTTCTCAACTTTAATGATTATCTCAGCCTTCCTTTTTCTTGCTCGACAATCTCATTGCCTTCGTTTTATCATGATTCATTTTCATTCTATACCTATCACCCTGATTTATAATGCAACAAGTAATGATTGCAACCCTTTGGTTGACTGGCTAAACATTGCCTGGTCATCTGCAAATCTAACTGAATTAAAGTGTTCCCCAACTACTTTCCCTCTTGCTTCCAGTCCTTCCCATGCTTCACTATGATTTCCTCCTCATTTTTATTGAAAAGAGCAAGAAATAATGGACATTCCTATCTTACTTCCCTCATTGCACTGCCCATTCTGGACTAAATCTCCATTTCTTATCCTTACCTCTACAGTCTGAAGCATCTACAGGTTCTGGATAAGTAGTCTATCCCTCCAGTCTACTGATATCTTCTGCACAGTGTTCGTTTATTGTGTCCAAGTAGAATGCCCTCTCAAAATCCACAAAGCATACAAATACATCCTGGATGCACTCTTTATTCCTTTCTATTTATGACCTTTTTATTGCTATGGCACTACATATACCCTTATCCCCTTTATAAACAGAAACTGACATTCTTTTAAGTACTCATTTGCTATCACCTCCATCCTTTTGTTGATGTACCTAAGTAATACTTTTACCATGAGTGATATACAAATTCATCAATCTTATTTTATCTCATGTTTTTTATTGGTATGCCTTGAATGTATATACGTATGTGTGTGTCAATTCTATTTTTAACTTTGTCATTAATGTAGTGTTATCTGTTGTTTACTCTTACCCATTTCTAGGATTAAAACCATTTTAATATCTACCAATTTTGTTAGCATCAACATAAAAACCCAAAAAAATAAATATTTCCATAATTAATAAAAGGTTGTGAAAAAATATAATGTGATATTTCTTATTCCAAATTTGCATTTCCATGAGGTAATGCTATCCATTTTTTCTTACCTATTTTTATAATTACTGTTGTTAATACACAATATAGTACAATTTCATGTGGACAATTAAATTGTGGGATATGGTGGCACATATTAATTGAGGTTAAGTTGTCTTTATGATGATATTTCATCATTTAAACTGTTTAAAATTATATTAGGGGTAAGCCATTGTACAATTTAACTAGATCATTGAAGTGTGCTACAGTATTATAGTAATGTTTTATCAGTATGTTTTTAAAAATCATACCACTTTGCTTTTCCACATTAACTTTTTATTTTCACGACCCAGGTTTCGTTATAGCATAACATCATCAGGTAAAAATACAAGTCAAGCACAGCATATGTACATATCTCTGGGCAGAGGGGAAGAGGAGGTAGGAAAGAAAGGATTGGTTGAGCTTGGAAGAGGGGGGCTAAAAGTCTATGGTTTGAGGTTGACAAATTAGGAATAATTGGATAATTAGATTAGATAAAAACCAATTAGATAATTAGCAGGCTGGAAGGATAGGGTCAATACAATGTTGCAAAAAGCCCACCTGACATGGGATTAGTTGGCAGAGGATTAGGGAAATGATTATTGTGAATGGGGAGAACAGCACTTAGTAATTAGTTAGGTGACTCAGTGGCAGGCTGGGAGGAGTTGCTACATTGTGGAAAAAGTTTTACTTGGTTTCAGGTGAGTTGGCAGGGGGTGAGGGAAAAGACAATAATGGGGAATGTGAAGGGTAAAGAAAATCATTGGTCAAAACATCTTCCCCATAATTCGTTTGTTGAAGGATTTCTAATTGCTCCAGCTCTCAGGTGGGATTTTTGCAACATTGTATTGACCCTATCCTTCCAGCCTGCTAATTATCTAATTGGTTTTTACCGAATCTAATTATCCAATTATTGCTAATATGTCAATATTACCAATCCTCCTTCTCCACCTCAAACCATAGACTTTTAGCCCCCCTCTTCCTAGCTCAACCAATCCTTTCTTTCCTACCTCCTCTTCCCCTCCGCCCAGAGATATGTATATATGCTGTGCTTGACTTGTATTTTTACCTGATGATGCTGTCTAAGTGTTCTTGGATATTTTCTGCAGCATGATTTGGGTCGAAGGAAGTTGATGTTATCTATAGCGGTGTCATCCGCATAGAGGTAGCTTTCAGTTTTTGGGTGTGAGGGGAGATCATTAATGAAAAAGTTAAAAAGAACGGGTGATAGAATGGCTCCTTGAGGGACGCCTGCTGTGATGGATCGGGTAGTTGATCTGGCATGGTTAACAGCTACAAAGAACGTGCGGTTAGTAAGAAAAGAGTGGATGATCTTAGTTAGATACATTGATATAGCAGTTTTGAGCAGTTTATGTATCAGGCCAGCGTGCCAGACCTTGTCAAAGGCTCTTTGGAGATCAAGGAAGGCTACTTGGGTGTGCTTGTGAATGTTGAAGCCGAAAGTGATCTGTTCAACCAATCTTGTAATTTGCTGGGTCGTGGAATGGTGACGACGGAAACCAGTTTGCTCAGGTCTGATCAGGTCTAAGGCCGAGATTTCTTCTTGCAGCCTGTTTAAAATACATTTTTCTAGGAGTTTTCCCATGCAGGGGAGCAGGCTAATGGGTCTGTAGTTAAGGATATCAGAAGGGTTTTTATCAGGTTTTGGAAAGAGGATAATTTTGGCCGTTTTCCACGCCTTTGGGAAGTACGATTGGGCAAGGCAGGCATTAAGGATGGAAAGTAGGTGTTGGATGAAAGATTTAGGAAGCTTTTTGAGGTGATTGTAGGAGATTTGATCGGGGCCTGGTGATGATGTTATGCTATGACGGAACCTGGGTTGTGAAAATAAAGAGTTTATGTGGAAAAGCAAAGTGGTTTGATTTATAAAAACATCAGTATGAAGATTTTCCACTGGGTTACGCCAGAAACTGTTTTATTTTTATCAGTATGTTCAGATTTGACTAACCTACATTGTTGCTTATACTTTGTGTGCTGTCACTTCCAAAAACTCTAGAACTATTGTATTTTAGTGCCATTAATTTGTAAAAAATGAAATGTTGACAGAAGGTTGTATTCTGACTCTAATTTGAGCAGTACTTCAGCTAAACTGCTCTTTGACTCCTTTATACTAATATTTTTATGCATTCTAATTATTCCAATGAAAAAGTTTTTGGTTAATAGATTTTTCATCATTAAGAAATTATAATGATATATTTATTCCCATTACTTTGAAATCAGCGATTGTGGCGAGAGATCCTTGCAACCCATCTCCTTGTGGACCCAATAGTCAGTGCAGAGAAGTTAATGAGCAAGCTGTTTGTTCTTGCCGTCCTACTTATATCGGAAGTCCACCTGGATGTCGACCAGAGTGTGTTGTAAGCACAGAATGCCCACAAAGCAAGGCTTGCTTGAACAGGAAGTGTGTTGATCCTTGTCCTGGGCCTTGCGGTCTAAACACAAAGTGTGAAGTTATAAATCACAGTCCTATTTGTGTATGCTTGCCTGGCTACTCAGGAGATGCCTTCACAAGATGCAATCCCATTCCAAGTGAGTACATTCAACCCGTGAAAGGTCAACTTGCATGGGGTCGATGGGGTAGGAGGCTAATTAGGCTAAGTGATTAAACTTTTTTGTTATAATTCTTAATTTAACACCTTTCCAGCTCCTCCACGTCAACCAGCAACTCCTGTGTTTGTTGATCCTTGTGTGCCTTCACCCTGCGGTCCATTTGCAGAGTGTCGAGATATTGGAGGGTCACCTTCATGTTCTTGCCGTCCTAATTATATAGGAAGTCCACCTAACTGCCGACCAGAATGTTCAATCAATTCAGAATGTCCCAGTAATAGGGCATGCATGAGGGAGAAGTGTAGAGATCCCTGCCCTGGCTCTTGTGGCCATGGTGCTCAATGCACTGTTGTCAACCATACCCCTGTGTGCACTTGCCCTGTTGGATACACAGGAGATCCATTCACAAACTGCTACCCTAAGCCATCAGAATGTAAGTTTCAACTTCTGTTTATTATTAATTATTTTTAGTTTATATGTATTTATTGTTGGGCTAAAATAATGCTGGATATATCATTACAAATTATCACCTTAGTTTCTATTCTGCAGCAAAATGATTGTGATTTATGAGGTGTTTGGACAAGGCATGCCCTCATTAAAGCTTTTTAACAATCATCCTATTATTTAACATTGAAACTTTTCTAATAATGAAACATGATGATGATTAAAATCAAAGTCATTTACTGCAAACCAAAATAAATTTGACAGAGAAAGAATTTTAAATTTCAAGGTTCAGATAACCTTCCCTAATCTTACTCTCTCTTTGTACATATGCAACCACATTCTCAAACTGGAAGTTAGTTTAATAGGTAGGAGTAGACCTTGCATAATACTAAGCCAAATGGCTTATGAAATTCACAAATCAAGGTAGGGGGAGAGGGCAGTTCCTTTTTCCCTGTGCCATCTGTGATTTCCCAGAAAGATTTAGTACCCAAAAAATAACCCAGCTTTGGTAAAGCTGAGGGTGCCTCCTAGAATGAAGTCCACGCTTTCCAGTAAGTAGTTCAACATTCTACACACAGGACTACTATGTCTTTTATTTGTACATATTCATACATTCCTTAATGTATTAGAGAATATATACAGATACTGCCACTAATTTCTAAATCTTTCAACAACATCATCAAGTTTCATCAAGTACTTTTCAAATCCAAAATATAAAAAAAATACCAATTCTTCAAAATACCTTTAGTCATCATTTTTCACAGTAAATTCCAAAAAAAATTTTTCAGGAAATATTTTAGGTTGAAAAGGAACCTCTTTTTTGTAATATAATGCATTTTGCTACACCTCTAGACATACCAATAGGTGAATGCTTAATTTGGAAAGAAATTGAGTTTCATTCAAAATCCAATCCCTTAGAAAGTTACTAGACATATTGTCACCATTTGCATATGGTTTTCCTCACTGTCCACAAGCTTTTACTTAGTGTAATTATAGCTGGCCACAGCTGGTTAATAGCATGTTTACTTTATCAAATTTTTTCAGAGTTAGATGCCTACACTTAGTTTGTTAATCATATAGTCCACTATTTAATAGAATTGAGGCATTTCTAAAGTTACAAAATGGAGGGTTTAACCTATCTTCTCCTCAGAGTTACAGCTGGAACATGCTAATAGCTCCATCATCATATCATATGTATGCTGTGTCTAGAAAATGCATGTATATCAGGGCTTTAACCTTCTGTTAATGCATAGTCACCTATATTGTGTGTTACTTTTTAAATTCTCAGGCAATGCTCTATCCATGTGTAAGAATACTCTTCCTGTTTTTTAGCTGAACAACCTGTTGTTGCATCGGACCCATGCCATCCATCACCATGTGGTCCCAACGCGCAGTGCCATGATGGAATATGCACATGTCTGCCTGAATACAGAGGAGATCCATATGCCGGCTGTAGACCAGAGTGTGTTCTGAGTACTGACTGCCCTAGAAACAAGGCTTGTGTGAGACAAAAATGTGTAGATCCATGTCCAGGAACATGTGGGCAGAATGCAAGATGTGAAGTTGTTAATCACATACCAATATGCAGTTGTCCACAGGGATATTCTGGGGATGCTTTTGTTGACTGCAGGCCGTATCAAGGTAATATAATTCCATTTTTTTGTAAAAAGTTCGTTATAAAGTGTTTTATGAGAAGCATTTAGTTTGCAGTCAGGTGAAACTTGATAAAAAGCTAACTCAGTTTTTATATTACTTTCTTATTTAGAACCCGTGATAACACAGCCATGCCAACCATCACCTTGTGGTCCAAACAGCCAATGCCGAGAAATTAACAATCAGGCAGTTTGCTCTTGTGTGGTTGGCTATATTGGAAGTCCTCCCACATGCCGTCCAGAGTGTGTTGTAAATTCAGATTGTAGTCAGAATGAAGCTTGTAGCAACCAGAAATGTAGGAACCCTTGCCCTGGGACATGTGGTGTCGCAGCCAGATGTGAAGTCATTAATCACAATCCCATCTGCAGCTGTCCACCACGCTACACTGGAGATCCATTCATTCGATGCAACCCAATATGTAAGTATTTTTGATACAGCCTATGTGAAGTCATTAGT
Source organism: Hetaerina titia (assembly GCA_037158775.1). Classification (NCBI taxonomy): domain Eukaryota; kingdom Metazoa; phylum Arthropoda; class Insecta; order Odonata; family Calopterygidae; genus Hetaerina; species Hetaerina titia. The sequence goes on from CM073771.1 coordinate 69,788,076, forward strand.
AGTTAATAATGTTTCATTGACTATTAATGACCTCAGCCCTCTCTTAAGGTATGGAATTTAGAGAAATTTTCATTTTACCTCACCATGATTTTATAGTATCAGAGTATATATGTTTCTCATGAATATAATTATTCATTTAGTTTGACATGCTCTGTGCCAAAGACAGTGAAGAAATTTACTGATTGAGCATCATGATTAGGAATAGTATAGTGGAAATAACAATTTTTATTCATCATGTCTCTCTAATATGGAAAGTTTCCACTAATTTAAGACTGAAACTCTATGGTTTGTCATGATTGTTGGTTAGTCAGTTAATTTTATTAGCATTAGTAAAAAAATATTAATTTTTTCCATATTACAGTTGTTTTTCCAGAATAAATTGATTTATTATTTTCTTTAATTTTCTATTGAATACATGGGTATTTTAGTGAATATGTGCTCAGTATCCTATTAATTCCCACAGCTGATGCTCCTCCATCCCCACCTATCAACCCCTGCCAACCATCACCATGTGGATCATATGCTGAGTGCAGGGTGGTTGGTGACAGTCCATCATGCTCCTGTCTCCCTGAGTACAGAGGCTCACCACCAAACTGTCGACCTGAGTGTGTCAGCAACAGTGAATGTCCTAGTCACTTAGCCTGTATCAGTCAGAAGTGCCGTGATCCATGCCCAGGCTCATGTGGGGCCAATGCAGAATGTAGGGTTGTCAGTCACACACCCAATTGTGTCTGCTTGCCTGGACACGTGGGTGATCCATTCTCCAACTGCTACATTCAGCAAGGTTATTAACATTCAAATTCTGTAGCCTGAAAATTGTTTCTTTTCATTCCCATGTATAGGCTCCATTTGAACTGATCAATTCTGTTTATTACAGAGCCTGTCAGGGAGGAGAGGCCAATGCCCTGCAATCCATCACCCTGTGGTGCTAATGCTGTATGCAGAGAGCAAAATAATGCAGGGTCTTGTACTTGTTTACCAGAGTATATTGGCAATCCATATGAAGGATGTAGACCAGAATGTATTCTGAATTCAGACTGTGCATCTAACAAAGCATGTATCAGCAGCAAATGCCAAGATCCTTGCCCTGGTACCTGTGGACAGAATGCTGACTGCCAGGTTGTGAATCACTTACCTTCGTGCACCTGCCGACCTGGTTATGTGGGAGATCCATTCAAGTATTGCCAGTTAGCTCCCCGTGAAGGTAATTTAAGTGCATATCTTTTTAAAAATTGAGATGTCACATTACTCATTTATTTGTGCCATTTAAGCAATTTTTATGATGAAATCCAAAATTGAGTTGAATACATTTCTGTTAGTTACAAGACATTTAATATTGCCCATGAGTGAGAATACATTTCAAAATATTTTACTCTCATTTATTTTGAAAATAAATTTATACTTAAAGATTCATTATGTGTTTCTTTAGTTTGTTTCATTGTCATGCTCTCTTTCAATATTTTATTAATGGTGTATTTAATTGCTTAATTGCAGAGGCTCCAGTCATCACTGACCCATGTAATCCATCTCCATGTGGCCCTAATGCTCAATGCAGAAAGGTTAATGATCAGGCAGTATGCTCTTGCTTACCTAACTATGTTGGAAGCCCACCAGGATGCAGACCTGAATGTGTTGTCAGCTCAGAGTGTCCCTTGAATCGAGCTTGTTTGAATCAGAAATGTGGTGACCCATGCCCTGGCACATGTGGTCAAAATGCACTCTGCAAGGTGGTCAACCATGTGCCTATATGTTCTTGCCCAGAAGGTCAAACAGGAGATGCATTTTACAGATGCCAAAACATTCCTCGTAAGTTATATTATCAGTGTGCTTGGAGGACCATGGTCTAACACAATACATATGCACTAATAAAATAGTCTTTAATGTTTAATCCTTTGAAAATCAACCTCCTTTTCAGGTCCACCTCCAGTTTACTCAGAGGAAAGAATCAATCCATGCTATCCTTCACCATGTGGTCCGAATTCTCAGTGTAAAAACATTGGTGGGGTTCCATCATGTTCATGTCTGGAAGGCTACTATGGATCTCCCCCAAGCTGCCGCCCTGAGTGTACCATCAATCCGGAATGTCGTTCAAACCTTGCCTGCATCAGAGAGAAGTGTAAAGATCCTTGCCCTGGATCGTGTGGGGCTAGTGCACAGTGCAGTGTTGTCAACCATGTGCCCATATGCACATGTCTACAAGGCTATACTGGAGATCCATTTATTAGTTGCTATCTAAAACCACCAGGTAATAAATGCTCCTTTAAATGTTAGGGTGTCCATATTGTCTGTCAAGTGTAACATTTCCTATGACTTATATTTTTTATTCTTAAATTGTTGATTAATTTCTATGTTTAATGGTAGTTATTAAGACAAGGTACCTATCTGCTTCTGAAGACATTTGCATATTAAAGAAAGGATGCACAGCCAAGACTTGGTTAGATTTTTAGAATGAAGGAAAGTCAGCCATTGGGTATCACTGAAAATTCCTTCAGTGTTATGAACCTATGTTTTATCTCACAATGAAGATAAAGATTTCTTTGAAGTATCATGCCTTTTAAAAGTAAAATATTTTCACTTATCTCATATGAAGTGAAATGTCAAGACAACCCTTGATTTACCATTTATTTCAGAAATATAATTTTCAAGTTTTTGATTTTGAGATAGTGATTGTTTTATGAAATTTTATCAGACTGCAGGGGTGGTAAAAAGTGTACTTTTTACAGATTTCATGGCATTTGAAACAGCTATTAGCTCAGGAAGCAAGGTATCACAAAATTGATGGCTCTATTCATAAGGCAAAAACTATGTAGAGTATGTATGGGACATGAACATTTAATCATGGACTAATCCTTCATCTGGCTAAGATGATAAATTATTCATTGCTTCAGTTTTGGGTGTACAAAAGCTTCAGGAAAAGTTTCTCAGATTAAACAACTTTCATAAATAAACTGCAAATCACAGGTTGTTATAATAATATAAATGGGTCATATAACTCTTCTCAGAATGAGGGCAAGATTAGCTGTGAAGGTAGTATATTAAGGAACAACTATTCATGAAAAATCATGATGGCAAAACTAAGTGCCATTACACTGATACTAGGCCTGATTTTGAAATCATTATAGAATTAAAGATCTAATGCTAGTAGAAAATTATTTTTTTTTCATTAGAAGGCTAAAATGCATCTAAGGTGAAATTCATAGCCTTCTCCATAGATGGTAGTTTTTGTAAATTGTTTATAATATTGAAACTGTCTACCACTCTTAACCTCACATGGACACACATTCTGAGACTTTATTTCTCTACCAGTAATATATTCATATAATATTATTTTATTTATTTTATTAGTGGCAAATATTGTTTGTCATAGTTTAAAATATTTTATCATATTTTCCCATAGTGCAAGAGCAAATTGCTGTAGACCCATGTTCATCATCTCCATGTGGTCCAAATGCTAACTGCAAAGATGGTATCTGCACATGTATACCTGAATACTCAGGTGATCCATACATTGGATGTCGCCCAGAGTGTGTTATAAACTCTGAATGTCCTCGAAACAAAGCATGTCTGAGACAGAAATGTGTCGACCCCTGCCCAGGAACATGTGGCCAGGGAGCCAATTGTGTTGTGGCAAACCACATACCTATATGCTCTTGTCCTCCTGGTACATCTGGTGATCCATTCGTTGTATGTCGACCATTCCAAGGTATGAAAAACTTATTTTTCTTTCCTTTCTTGATTTAGTTTGCTATGCTATTATTATTCTATCTAATGCCTGAGTAATATGCATCCTAGATAAGTGTGATTTTAACTACTGTTTGAATATAATAAAAACATGACTGAAGTGCAAGTGTATTATCTATTTTTTTCATCCCCAGAACCCTTGATCACCCAGCCTTGCATTCCATCACCATGTGGGCCAAACAGCCAATGTAGGGTGCTGAATGGTGTGGCAGTTTGTTCATGTCTACCTGAGTATATAGGATCTCCACCTGGATGTCGCCCTGAATGTGTGGTCAACTCTGAATGTAATCTAAATCAGGCATGCTCCAATCAGAAGTGTAGAGATCCTTGTCCTGGCACTTGTGGCACAGGTGCCCGCTGTGAAGTTGTCAATCACATTCCTATTTGCAGTTGTCCTTCACACTTCACTGGTGATCCTTTTGTGAGCTGTTATCCAAGAGGTGAGTGTGTGTAACTTTCCTTGCATCCAAGTAGAGTAGCATCATGAGCATCCTTTTTTTTTCTATCCCCTTAATTTGAAGGGTTGGTAAGTTTTCAATGCCAATCTCTTCACATCATTGTTTTATACCATCCGTAAGTCCATTCTTGGTCAAGTTGAGTGAGAAATAAAGGACAAACTTTAGATAATGAGTCACCTGAATCATAGCTTTTAAGCACTATGCCGTGAAACTAGTTTAAAGATGGCCATTGATGCATTGATATGTGTTGAGGTCACGAGAAAACAAAGGACTTATTTCAAGAGGTAGCTCTCCACAAGATATTTCCTTGTAATCCTTTTATTATCACATGGTAGTATCTAGGGAAATCAACCTTTAAGTTTTTCTTAGTAATACCTCTTTAAAAAATCACCATGAATAACACCTCTTGATAAGCCAGCAGTGAGAATTTAGCCATAATACTCAACATAACAGGAATTAGGTTCCTATCTTATATATTATGAGCATCCTACATCTTTATGATTGAAGGTTAAAGCCTTACCGAATAAATTGCATAGTTTCAAGTGTGATATGATGAAATTTGAACATATCAAATTATCTAGTAGAGAAGTCTCATCATTTGTTCATTATCCTTACCGAATTGCTGATTTTTCCCATACTATGATTAGGGAACTAATTAAATATTATTTGACATGACACATTTTCACTGCAGTAAATGTTATAAGCAGGCCCGAAGAAAAGGAATATAGACACATGAGGTTTGGATAAGCAAGTTTAAGGTCAGAGGACTTCATCTAATCAATGTTGGGATTGATGATGATGATGAATGATAATAATAGGAGTAGGATAACATTATCAAGAAAACTTTTTCAATTTTGCATGTCTTCGAAGATTGGTTTTTGTTAATTAATAATTATAAATGGTACAGATTTTGAAAGGTTTTTTCAATGATTCAAGAACATTTTCTTATTTTTCATCATTTTTGTTACATATTGTCCAATAATAACAATAATAATGCATTCATTTTCCCAGAGATTTGGTGCATATTCACACATACACAAGTATGGGACATGTTAGATTAAACTTCACAATTTTAGAAAAAATACTATATATACACACACACATATGTATGTGTTACCATACACCCATATGCTACTATATTTACATATTATTTGGTTAAATTAGAATTGATGATATGTATTATGTGTAGTGACAATTCCAGAAATTCATTCACAGAATAGAATGAATGGGCTTCCTAATATTCATGACTCATAATTACTTTTACAGTGGAGGACCCACCTGAAATTATTAACCCATGTCAGCCATCCCCATGTGGCCCATATGCTGAATGCAGAGTGGTTGGTGATAGTCCATCATGTTCATGTCTTCCTGAATATCGTGGTTCCCCTCCCAATTGCCGCCCTGAGTGTGTCAGCAACAGTGAATGTCCAAGCCATCAGGCCTGCATTAATCAAAAGTGTGCTGACCCGTGTCCAGGAACCTGTGGGGCTAATGCAGAGTGCAGGGTGGTCAGCCACACTCCAAACTGCTTCTGCCCTGCTGGCTTTGTTGGTGATGCATTCGTGCAGTGCAGGCCTCAACCATGTATGTACTAACTCTTTATGACCCTTATTGGGTTAGAAGGGAATAGTATTATTATCATGAAACTCAGTATTAATGACCTTGAATCCTAAAAAATTCTAATATTACTTCTAGGATGTCCATTTATGACATTTTCTGTTAAGCATAAAATTACAAATAAATCATCAGTGCATGAGTTGTCATTGCGCTAAAAAAGTTTACAAAAATATACATGCAATATGTTTATGCAATAATCTCCATCATAGTTGTGTAATATATTTCATGCGTTAACTACCTACAAATATTACTTTTGCATTAATGATACTACCTAAGATAATGAATTTTAGGTCTGAAACTCATTCATCAATACTTCTTACTTTCCTTTACCTTTTCACAGTAATGTATCTGAAAGCATCAACTCATTTCATAAAACTTGCCTAATTTCAGTGGAACCTTTGGGAAGGCCCTTTGAACAAATCAATCCATGTGTACCATCCCCCTGTGGAGCCAATGCCATCTGTCGAGAGCAGAACAATGCAGGCTCTTGCACATGCTTACCAGACTATTTGGGCAATCCTTATGAAGGCTGTCGACCAGAGTGCACACTCAACAGCGATTGCCCATCATCTCATGCGTGCATACAAAACAAATGCAAGGATCCTTGCCCTGGCACCTGTGGACAAAACGCGGAGTGCCGGGTCATCAATCACTTGCCATCATGTACTTGCCTACATGGCTACACCGGTGATCCATTCAGATTCTGCTCACCTGTAGTACATGAGCGTAAGTAAAATGGCAAATAATTTATAACTGAAATCTAGAACATACAAAATCATAACATACAACTTTTTTAAAATTAAACCATAATTTTAAATGAAGTTGCCAATGGAGTAGTGTTAGTTTTGAGGGCTATATATTTAAAACTTGATGGATAGTTTTTAATTTAACTTGAAAAAAATCACTTTTTTAACCAGTTTAATCAAATCAATGGTTGATTTAGTATGTCACTGAAACACAGGGAGTCCAAATGATAGGTGCTTAATAAATAAGGTTATGTAATACCTTGAAAGCTTTTTGCACCCACAGGAATAAAGAACTTTTGCGATTACTTTATGGTCATGCAACAAAATAATAAAATGTTAAAAAGTTAATACAAATTATCAGAAAAACTAAAAAGTAGTCTAGTGAATTCCATCAATCCCACCAAATATGGTTACCTAATAATATTTTAGCTTCATTTCATGCAGTTATTTGTTGCATTAGAGTAAAGATGCCACAAATCACCTAAATTCCTTGAAATTTCAACGAAAGTTTTCAAAGAAAGTACATCTGTATGACCTTGACTAGAATTATTTTGAGGAGGTATTTAAAAAAAAATATTTTATTACTTGTATTTATCAGTTTGGCTGTGTATTATATATCTTCTTGATCTCTCCACAACAGCTGTAGTTTCACCTCCCACACCCTGCACTCCTTCTCCCTGTGGACCAAATTCAGTGTGCAAACAAGTCAATGAGCAGGCTGTGTGCTCATGTCTACCAGAATACATAGGAAGTCCACCTTCGTGCAGGCCAGAATGTGTGGTGAGCTCAGAATGCCCACAGAACAGGGCCTGTGTAAACAGAAAATGTGTGGATCCTTGCCCAGGAACATGTGGCCAGTTATCACGCTGTGAGGTGATAAACCACAACCCTATTTGCAGCTGTCGTGAGGGGCACACTGGTGATCCATTCACAAGATGCTTCCCAATACCACGTGAGTAAAAACACTGGAATTAAAATACATAAATTCAATTAGAGCAGGATTTTTGCATTACAATGCTACAATTTCAGAGGCAAAAAATCATTCGCCTGGTACGGTATTTCGTCACAACATCTTGTTCCTTTAAAATCCCCAAAAGTTCAGAGTTTAAGAGAATGCCTCGATAGCTTAACTGGCTGAAGCACTCAGCCAGACATCGAGGAATTCGGATTCATATACCAGTGAAGGTGAATGATTTTTACACTTTGAAATTGTTGCATTGTAATGCACACTTAGCAGATGACTCCGTTAAAAGTTAATGTTGTAGCATCTCCTGCAGTTTCTTAAGATTATTCCATGTTGAATTAATTTGTAAATTGGCAAAAACCAATTAAATATTTCAAATATGGATGATTTTTCATCATTAAAATCAAGTTGCAACGGTAAAATCATCTGCCAGTAATCTTCCGATGAGATTACTCAGACTTTATTTTATTGCATCACAATTTTTAGAAATCATTGCAGTTCATATGTTAAATAGCATATAGTCATTTTATATAAAAATTTTGATCATTTGACTACTACGAAGTGATATTCAAATCACATTCTTTACTCTTCATTTCTGTATCTTTCTAACAGCTCCTGAACCTGTCAAAGTACAACCACCAGTGAATCCATGTGTTCCATCACCATGTGGGCCATATGCAGTCTGCCAGGCTGTGGGTGATTTTCCATCTTGTACATGCAACTATGGTTACCTTGGAAGTCCACCAAATTGCCGTCCAGAATGTGTGATCAGTTCAGAATGTAGTGCAAACCTTGCGTGCATCAGGGAGAAATGCCGCGATCCATGCCCAGGGTCTTGTGGCCAAGGTGCTGAATGCTCTGTAATAAATCATACTCCAGTTTGCACCTGCCCAAGAGGATACACTGGTGATCCATTCACTCACTGTTACCCTGAACCACCAAAACGTAAGTCAATAAATTAATCATGGATAAATTTATAATGATACTCTCCTGTTTTTTTCAACTACCCTGTTAATTGTTTTACCTGAGACCTTTCTGAATATAATCCTGAAAAATATCTGATTCATCATCAATTGGGTGTATCAATAAACCTAGATGTACCGTTTTTCACAGCTGTACCAGTGCATACAGATCCATGCAATCCATCACCATGTGGACCAAATGCCAAGTGCTTGGATGGAGTTTGCAGCTGCATAGATGAATTCAGAGGCGATCCATATGCAGGATGTAGACCAGAATGTGTTCTCAGTGCTGATTGTCCCAGAGATAAGGCTTGCATCCGAAACCATTGCTCAGATCCATGCCCAGGAACATGCGGACAGGGGGCTCAATGTGATGTCATCAACCACATTCCCACATGCTCATGTCCTAATGGGTTATCTGGAAATCCTTTCCTATCCTGCAATCCTATACCAGGTAAATTAAATTAATTTTCAGCGATTGGTGTAGTGTTGAGGTTAGGTAGGCGATTTAAATGCTCTTTTTGTATGTTTTTGTTCTCTAAACATCTATCTGTTTGCAATATCTCTAGCCCCAGCCAAGGCCAACCCTTGCAACCCATCACCATGTGGTCCCAACAGTCAGTGCAGAGAAATCAATGGGCAAGCTGTGTGCTCATGTGTGGTAGGATACATAGGCAGTCCTCCAACCTGCAGACCAGAATGCGTTGTTAATTCTGACTGTGCTCTGAATGAGGCTTGCAGTAACCTGAAATGCATAGATCCTTGCAGAGGAACTTGTGGCATTGAAGCAAAATGCCTGGTCATCAACCACAGCCCAATCTGTAGCTGTCCACCAAGATACTCAGGGAATCCATTCACAAGATGCTACCCCATAGGTAATGCCACCTATTTGATTAAAATCTAATTTTTCATTTTATGAGCTAGTATATTGTTTTTCGGATGACTCGTCTCATAGAACTTCACATAAAAATTCAATTACCAAATCTTCTATGAGTGCCTGTTATTGGATCATCCTTTTCTTTCTTAGCTTTGTTTGATTATTATGCATCATAAACATGGACAAATCACATTTTTCCTAGCCAGGAATGAATCTAGGCATTTTAGAGCCTCATATGAGTTTTGTGATGGTCCAATGTTTCCTTTGCCAACTGAAGTCCTTAAAATATTGACTTAATTTCTTCAAGCAAGATGCCGGTATGCATCATTGGAATTTTCTGTATGAAAAATGTATGGTTTTCTTTAAAAAACACATTACATTAGGTGATTCTGCCCTTTTATTTATCAAAAGCATTATGTTATGGAGAATGTACTCAAATTTTATGCAGTAAATGTGACAAATAAAAACTGGATAAGTTGGTTTTCATGATCCAATATATGGAAGGATTGATAGTAATATGTGCAAGATAATAGTGATTCTTATCAGAAATCATGGGATGGTAAATGGATAGACATGATGAAATGCTAGGGAGGAGATTAAAATTATTGAGGATGGGAGATGATCAAAAAAAGCACAGGAATGTATGTAACCAGCACTCTCTGAAAAACCATCACTATATAATGAACAATTAAAAAATACTTTTATATGTATATTAATCTACTAGCAATTCTTTTATATATCAAATAATATGTTGTAAATTTCAGTGGAAGAACCAGTGTCTCCCAGCCTCCCATGCCATCCATCACCATGTGGTCCATATTCTGAATGCAAAGTTGTAAATGATGGAGCGAGTTGCTCATGTCTACCTGATTATATTGGATCCCCACCTTCCTGCCGTCCAGAATGTGTGAGCAATGGGAGTGTGCCAGCCATTTGGCATGTATAAACCAGAAGTGCCGAGATCCCTGCCCTGGTACATGTGGAAGCAATGCAGAATGTAGGGTGGTCAGTCACACACCAAACTGCATCTGTTTACCTGGATACTCTGGAGATCCCTTCTCACAGTGTATCATTCCTGAAGGTAGATACATTTGAATAATAAATAGATCAGTTGATGCATTTCATATATTTGGAATAACTCTTGATTTGAAACTATATTGACAGCCTTTCAATTCCAATAACTTGAAGAAATGGGTGATAGTTTAACATTTATTGGAAATGAATCCTTTATTCTGTATATAGGTGCCATATTTTCTTAAATTAGATATAAATAGCATCCATAAATGGATCACTTAATTCACATGTCAATCTTAGGTAGAAATATTCTATTAGATGAAATTCAATGTGACCTTATAATTAGATATCCATATTAGATGTAATAATATTCACGATAAACATTTTATCCTATCCATTTTATCGAAGCAAACTATTAAAGCTTCTATGAGAGACTTTCACATTGATAATTTTTTAATGATGTTTCATGCTACTGCCAAATTTAAAAATCAATTCATTATCCTCTTTTGCATTATTTGGTATGTTTCTCATTAAATATCTTCAATTTTTTTCTTCTCCGTGTATTATAAGTTGAATCTCCGTGATTTGGTTTTTATTGAATTCTTATCAGTATTTTTTGCTTGCATGAACTACTCAACTTTATTTTACCTTCTGTCCCATAATTAACTATAATTCATAAATAATTACATGCATAATGTCCCTTTCAGTTCCTGAGGCGCGACCATTAGAAAGGCCATGCTCACCATCCCCATGTGGAGCCAATGCTGTGTGCAGGGAGCAGAACAACGCTGGCTCCTGCACTTGTCTTCCAGACCATATTGGCAATCCTTATGAAGGCTGCCGGCCAGAGTGTTTGATAAATACTGATTGCCCCTCACACCTTGCTTGCATGCAAGGCAAATGCAAAGATCCATGCCCAGGAACATGCGGTCAGAATGCTGCCTGTCAAGTGATCAATCACTTGCCCTCATGTTATTGCCATCCAGGTCACACTGGTGATCCCTTTAGATATTGTAACATCATACCTGTGGCAGGTAGGTTTTTCAAATATGATGCCTTATCCTTTGAAGATAAAACAATGTTTATTTTCTGTTGACTTATGTTTTGATTTTTCATTCTATTTATTTTAGTTGTCAAACCTGACCCTCAAGATCCATGTGTTCCCTCACCCTGTGGGCCAAATAGTCAGTGTCGAGAGTTGAATGGTCAAGCCATTTGCTCATGCTTGCCTACATATGTGGGCAGTCCACCTGGGTGCAGACCAGAGTGTGTTGTGAGCTCAGAATGCCCCAGGAATAAGGCCTGTATTGACAGGAAGTGTGCTGATCCATGCGTCAACAAATGTGGTGTTAATGCTAATTGTGAAGTGATAAACCATAGTCCAATATGCAGTTGTCGAGCAGGAAACACTGGTGACCCCTTCACAAGATGTTATCCCATCCCAGGTAATTGAGCTATTCTTAAAAATTATTTTACATGTTATTTAATTACTTTTAGAAAGATTGTTGTAAAAAGTAAGAAATTTTATGAGATAATAATGTTTAAATTGAATAGAAACAAGCTATATACATGTGTTATCACAATGAAGGGCATTCTATTTGTGTTATACACATTTTTAATAAATATGCAGTACAAGATTACTCTGTATAAATTCTGAAATTGATAATTTCCAGCAAAATACAGAAAAATTAAAAATTTCTCCTTAGCAAAATAATACAGCTAAAAGCATAGGAGGGCATTTCAGACAAGTTTTTTTTCTTGTTGATTTGCTTTAAATTTATGCAGTCATTTTAATGCTATTTTGTCTCTGATTGCAACTTATTATTTCAAATATTTTCAAGTTGAATGATAGGAGTTAAACATTATGGTTATTTTGTTTGCAGAGCCAGTTCCAATAATTCAGGAAACCATTGATCCATGTGTGCCCTCACCTTGTGGTCCATATGCTATTTGTCGGCAAAATGCAGGATATCCTTCCTGCTCCTGTTTGGCAACTTACATTGGAAATCCACCAAATTGCCGACCAGAGTGTGTGATCAGCTCTGATTGTAGCTCAAATCTGGCCTGTATCCGTGAGAAGTGCCGTGACCCTTGCCCTGGCTCATGCGGGCAAGGTGCAGATTGTACTGTAATTAACCATACACCAGTTTGTTCATGCCCGAGGGGGTACACTGGTGATCCATTCTCTCGCTGCTACCCACAACCAAAGCGTAAGTAAACATAGTGAAATTTTACCTTGAATTTTAAGAATAAATATTTTGGCTAATTTAGAGTAAATTCTTTAGTGTAGTGGTTTGAAAAAAACCTCCCAAAAGCACTTAGAGTTTGATAATTCTGCTTTATTTCTCCTTCTGTAACTCATTCTACGTTAAGTGTGAAAGCATAATTTCTCTCGCTCATTTGCTCATTGTCAATATATTTAACCTCTTCATGTGGTTAATTATGTTTTGTAATGAAACAAATAATCTACCACACACTTAGGGAATTTTTAGATAGGGAGAGAAGGATGCAAGCTATCCCAAGCATATTCTTATGATGAAATATTTTTGGAGCATAAGAACTAGGATTTAAACAGATGAAATATAAAACGCATATAGGAATTTGAAAACTAATATGGATTCATTTTTTTGTGCATCTTACTTTTGCCTCATCCAGAATTGTACAAATCACTGTGGTTTACTGCCAATTAATCTAAGATGGTGTTTCCCAAAGTAGGAAATATGCTTGATGGGGAAGGAGAGGAGGCCTTTCAATATTTTAGGTGATGATTAGAAAATGTTTCCTTTATCACCTATACAGAAAAAATAACCATTGTTGGAAAAATCTATATTCACTGAAGTAAGAAAATCAAAAATGGGTTTACCTAGGGTGTTTATTTAAAGCCCCTTATTATGCCAAGACTGGAGGGCTCGGGTTCGATTCCTGGGTATGCCTCTGGGCAGCCTCAGTTTCACCCAAGCTGTGTGATTTTTCTGGCATCAGATCTTCCAGGGAAGCCATTTGCAGCACAGGGAAAGGAACTGGTCAGAACTTGGTTTGCTATTATGCTAGAGTAGGCATCAAAATTTTTGGGGTGTTGAGGCGAACTATGGTCTAAAAATGGTTGGAAACACTGGTCAAAGTAATAGGCATACTGTTGTTCTCATGCCTAAATATGAAGAGAAGTCTTCTCAAATATGGCAAGTGTGCTCCAGTTATGTTATTAGCACATAGCAACATTGCATATGCATCTATGATGTGCAACAAAAGATACATTTGGAAATGCCACTTCTTTTTTTACAGTTATCAAAATTGTCACATTTTGATGTGGACTGCCTCATGATCTGTTTTATTTTCTTATCCAAATAGCTGTAGAAACACTGCAGGTAGATCCATGTAACCCATCACCATGTGGACCAAATACCAAGTGCTTGGATGGAGTGTGCAGCTGCATAGATGACTTCAGAGGCGATCCATATGCAGGATGCAGACCAGAATGTGTTCTCAATGATGATTGCCCCAGAGATAAGGCTTGCATCCGAAATCATTGCTCAGATCCATGCCCAGGAACATGCGGACAGGGTGCTAACTGTGATGTCATCAACCATATTCCATCATGCTCATGTCCAGATGGATTCTCCGGAAATCCCTTCACTTTCTGCCACAAAGTTGAGAGTAAGTTGGCATTACTTGGTCATTTTATTTAATGTCTCCAAATTATGTTGTGATAACTCACAATTTTATGTTGCTTAAACTTCTTTTTGTTGAAAGTAGGACCATTTTTTCCTCACTCACATTATATTAATTACTTCAGATACTTTCTTGCAGGTGTATTTCATGTAATTTTTGCAAGTTTTAATGAGCAATGATCGAACAATAAATTACATATAAATTTTTCATTGCAGTTTGAATAAAAAACATGGACATAAGTATTTTTTTATAATTTATAATTAAGTATTAATGTGTTTTTTCAGAGTTTGCCTTTTATCGGATAATTTTTAATAAATAATAGATATAAGATTTATTGTTACTTGTACTTTATTTTAGGTTTTCATATCCAAGTTATGTTGTAATTTATGTAATTTATGTATCTCTCAAAACAGAACCTGTGGTGACACAGCCTTGTCATCCATCACCTTGTGGGCCAAACAGCCAGTGCCGTGAGATCAATGGGCAGGCAGTGTGCTCTTGCCTTATTGGTTATGTGGGTACACCGCCATCTTGCCGTCCAGAATGTGTGGTCAGCTCTGAATGTGGTCCCAATGAAGCCTGTATCATGCAGAAGTGCAGGGATCCTTGCCCTGGCACTTGTGGAATGCTTGCTCGCTGTCAAGTTGTGAACCACAATCCTATCTGTAGTTGCCCACCAGCTCACACTGGAGATCCTTTCACCAGATGTTACCCCATACGTAAGTTCAAAGGAAAGAAAATAAGTTAAGAATTAATTCTGTGTAATAGAGATAAATGAATGTGATGTAATTTTTAAGAGAAAGAATAATATCTGATTATCAATATCTGTTACCTTGTACCCTAATATATATTCATCAAACTCAACTACACATATTGTTTGTCCTATCAAATCAATCAAGCTAGTTTTGCCTGTCAACAAGTTGTGGTATGGGATAATAAAATTTGTGATTTCAGCCATTTGCACAAGAGTTGGAAAGTAGATACAGCAAATTGATTGGCATACAGTACAATGTGTGCCTACACTGATTACCCTAAAATTTAAATTTTTAATTTGTCTACTATTGAAATTGAAAAATAAACAACTCGGATTTTCCACATTCCAAAAAATTTTCTGTGTGGCAAAGTCAAGTTGTGTATTTTTCAATTTCAATATGAAGACTTTCCACCAAGTCACACCAGAAACTGTTTTATTTGTCTACTAGTTACTCTAGGAGCAAAATATGACATTATCAGTAGTGAAAAATCCATTTAATAACTTTAACTTGATTGAATGAAAACCAACCATAACCCTGCTTTTTATTATTTTCACTTCATTTTAAATTGTTATTTTTTATTATAGTCACTTGAAATGGAATGGTTCATGGTAAAAAAAGCCAAATGTAAACACTATCAAATGGTGGAATTAAACTTGCAAGAAACTCTCTAGCCACAGTTTTTGCTTTAATAGTCATGCATTAGATATGCTGTCTAGAAATTATGACATTATTTATGAACATGTACTTCCTTTCATTAAGAACCACATACTTTTGTGAATTGAAATGAGTAAAATATCTGTGCAAAAATAATATAGAACTTTTTTATGGAGTATAAAAAATCATATGAGCTGGGGATCAGTTTTATTACTATGGTACAAGTTCCTCAAGATGAAATTTTAGAAATGACTGTTTCTAGTACCTTTTCTGGTTCCGACTTGAGTGTTAAGTGTAGGAATATATTGACTTAAAGTTACTTTTGGATAGGGCATTTAACTGTGAACTCTCTTTTACCTATGATATAGAGATTCCCTCCATCTCCAAAGTTCTTGATAGATAAAAAGAAGTCTGCCAATAGTATCTTGTTTCTTGAAGCCTTACTTCACCCTAATTACCCACCTATTATTGTTGGGGGAAAGGTACTAGCATCACATCTTTTTGTAGAGAATTACTTATTTCTGACCACTGGTAGTCAAGGTCTAATGATAAAAGAACATATTCATGAGATCTAGAAACCTTTGAAATGCATACTATTATGGAATTGAAGTGGATGAAGGCCCTTAACAGCCATGTCGCTGAAGCTGCTTGAGATGTTTGTTTCAGAAAATGAGAGAATATGTTTCCATTTTCACAGCTGCTGATCCATTGCCTCGGCCCAACATCCCCAGGGATCCATGCCTCCCTTCACCTTGTGGTCCAAACTCGAGATGCACACCAGCTGCTGGTGGTGGCTCACCATCTTGCTCATGCCTCGAGGGCTATCTTGGCACACCAGTCAACTGCCACCCAGAGTGCACATCCAATGGCCAGTGTGCATCTCACCTTGCTTGTATTGGGATGCGCTGTCGGGACCCATGCCCAGGGTCTTGCGGTGTTGGTGCACAGTGTCATGTGGCAGCTCATGTGCCCAACTGTGTCTGTCCCTCTGGCCTCACAGGCGATCCTTTCTCTTTCTGCTCTCCAGTCCAACGTAAGAGTGATGATTAATCCACACTCAGTGTGAAGGATTGGCATATCGACTGGGGAAGCTTTTGTAGGTTGTTGGTTGCTGTAGTAATTGCTTCATATATTTTTTGCAGTTCACCATGCTGTAAATCAATTTGAAGTAGAGCGGTTACAGTGTAATTCGATAATTTAACCTTAACCTGTACTGAATTATGCAGATAAGGGAAAAATTTTATTTAATAGTATATTTAAAAAAAATGGTTATTTTTACCAGTAATATTATGCTTGTAGTTTGAATTTTGCTAACTTGGGAGTTGTTAAAAATAAAACCGACCACCAAAACCTATCATACCACCTGGACAAAAATAATTCCTTAAAATTGCTTTTATGGGTAATGCTGATGCACAAGCTTATGGAGTAATACTTTTTTAGTAAACTTATTCCATATAATAAAGGTTCTCATGTGTTGGAATATACTTGTAACCATAATTATTATTTTATTACAGATAATCTGGAAGTGTTTCTCTGTTAATATTGTACACCAATGTTATTGGTATAAATTTGAAATTTTAAGCATTCTATGAAAACTTAATTTTCAGTTGGCATGGATTTGCATGGTGCATGGTGTTTTTGGCATGCTTTAATGTATGTTTTTTTTATGTTTGCATGTTTTTACTCTGCATTTTTTTGTGAATTGAGTAAAAAATGTAATGATTTGCATGAGATATGTATTTTATTAAATACCGACATCAGTTTTATATGTAATTTTGCATTCAATTTTGCATGAACTGTAATGACCAATATTTTACTGAGAATTATAAATGAATTTTTACTTCACTTACAGTTTAAAGTATAATCCAAGTTTAAAGTCTTTTTTTCTGGAGAATATTTTGAAGCTTAAAAAAATGAAACACCAATTTAACTTTTTAATTATTCTATCATTTTCATAGTATATAATTCTACTTCTTTTAAATGCAAAAGTACTTGCAAATTGCTTATTTCTGCTAATAGAGCAAGTTAATATATATGATAATTTTTGTTGTCAAGTTACTCTTCAGGTGAATGTTTTTGAAGTTTTAAACAACTTAAAAGATACAATTACTAATTTTATTTTGTCCTGAATGAAAACCCTAATTATTTCTTTTGATGCTTCTTTTGTAGCAGAGCCACCTAGACCTACCCCGTCACCAAACCCTTGCTATCCTAACCCTTGTGGCACTAATGCCCACTGCAGACAGGAAGGATCACACTTTGTGTGTGAGTGCCTGAAGGAATACCATGGAAATCCATATGAAGGTTGTCGGCCTGAGTGTATTGCATCATCAGATTGCCCAGCAAACCTTGCCTGCATACGGAACAAATGCAAAGACCCATGCCCTGGTACATGTGGTCTCAATGCTATTTGCACTGTTTCCAATCACATACCCATCTGCAGTTGTCCTGATGGTTACTCTGGCAATGCATTCCACCTGTGTGAGATTGTCCCTGTTATTAGTAAGTCATATTACCTTAATAATTTAGTAATCCTTACAGTTAGTTATTCAACCTGAGAAAAAAATCTATGCAATAATTTCCACCTATAGGCTTGGAAAGTTTCCTTTTGCCTACTCTTTTCAACTAGCTACTCTTACTTGCTAAATATCTAAGAAATCATTTTGCCTACAGGGATATAGAATATATTTTAATGGCCATTGTAAACAAGTTGATAAATAAATAATTAAACTCTGTTTTCTGATAATTTCCAAGGGTCAAAAGTTGAAAGTTAAATTTGTGTTATGGGTACATTTGCAAATCAAATTTCATGTTTATATTTCCTTATCCTCTATGTATTAAAAGAAGATGATTTCCTATAGTCACTAAGGATTCAAACTATCTTTATTTATTCTGAAAATTTGAATTTTTCTGAACTGCAAAGATATGACTCTTTTTTAAAGTCAACGTATTACTTTTTAATTGTTGTGATCACACTGGCTCTGTTACAACTCTCCAGATGTAATTTAGAAAATTATATAAAAATTGTTCACTAAATCCTAAATCTGCATTTTATTTGTAATTTTTATTTGGATTTATTTTCACAAGCTCAATACTTCTCTCTGTGATACATTTGGAGGAATTAGAAAGTTATTGATGTAACAATTTGTTTGTGAAAGTTTGTGAAAATTGTGCATGCTTATTCCTTGATAAACTAAATTAAATTGAGTAACCTATCTTGAAACCCAAAATTTAGGGATGGCTGTGTATTTTTAATTACCCAGCTCTTACTTTTGTGTGACATTGCTCTTAGACTGAAACACATTCTGTTCATTATGTAATCTGACCACCTCTTTTGAAATTTACAGGAGAACCTGAGACTCATGATCCATGCCAACCATCACCATGTGGGCCTGGCGCAATATGTCGGGCAAATGAGCGTGGCTATGCTACTTGTGAATGTCCAGCTGGTCTGATTGGTTCGGGAGATTTGGGTTGCCGTCCTGAGTGTGTCCTGGACTCAGATTGCCCTGGAAACAAGGCCTGCTCCAATTCAAAGTGCAGAGATCCATGCCCAGGTGTTTGTGGCTACCGAGCTGCCTGCCATGTAGTGAATCACAGTCCCATCTGCAGTTGCCCAGTACCACTAAGGGGTGATCCTTTCATTGAGTGCAAGGATATTCCAGGTAAGTGATATGCTGATAGCCCAATTCATGGCATATGAAACATTTCAATTAATTTTATGAGACATAGGAGGAAACAGATTCATAAGTAAACATGTGACTGCCTCATATGTTGTTGCATATGATTTCCTCAGAACCTAATTCAACATAAAAACTTTTTAGTCCAATAATCTATTTATCTTCTTACCCTTTCGTACTTGTATGCTCCATAAAGTACTTGCTCAGTTGATACCACATATATTGCTTCTTTAGGAAATTTAATAAATACTATACATCCACTATATTACAAAAAAGGTTATTTGAGATGTCAACACAAATTGAAGGAAACCTTGTATTCATAGACAGATTTGAATATCTGTTCACCCTTGTAATATGACCGCCATGCATCGTGACAACCTACAAATCCCTAACGATGTACTATGAATAAATTTTTTCCAAATATATGTTATGAAGTCTTTTCATGCATCATCATATTACAAGTTCCCTTGTACAAGTGTTCCTACATGTGGAACTTGATTTGAAAAAGCAAAAAATCGGAAATAAAAATAGAAACTATTGACATCAATGCATTTGTATAATGCAACCTCGAAGTTACCTTGAGTAAAAGAATAACATTTTCTTAGTAGAATATACACATTATGCACATTGCACAGAGGCTTCCTTATTCACACAATGACTATTAAATGTTCCAAATTGATCTTTGTTATTATGAAACTTCATTTTTAGAAAAGTTTGGATTTGCTACCTTTTGAAGTTGAGGTCAATGTATATTTTTTGTGAGGCATCCTTCAAAAGTTCAGATTTCTTTTGATTATTTTATTTTATTTTTAAGCGGACATTTGTAACTTGCATTTTCATAATGCAAGGGAGCTCATAACCCCCAATAAATACCTTTATCACAGTTTTGTTATTATTTCTTTATTGAAATGATTAATCTCAAATGGGTAGCCAGGTCATCATGATCACCATTTAGATCAAATAGATAGTCAACATCTATTGATTTAAATTTTTGTTGTTCACTTTCTTTGGTGATGTATGAATGGTTTTTATTTACTTTAGGCATTTAAATGCATAGTCTAAATCCTCTTTATAGCACTAGTAGATTCATAACCTAAAAGACTAATGAAAATTATTTCTTTATTATTCTGTTCCAGCTCCACCTGCTGACCCATGCAATCCATCACCCTGTGGCCCCAATGGTCAGTGTCGAGTAAGCAATGGTGTTGGCCTCTGCACTTACCCCGAGTGTATAGTCAATGGAGATTGTCCAAGGGACAAAGCTTGCTACAACCAGAAATGCAGTGATCCATGTGTGGGGTCTTGTGGCCTGAATGCTTTGTGCCGTGCAGTGAACCATGTTGCAGTTTGCAGCTGTCCTGCAGGATACATAGGAGATGCACATGTGCAGTGTCTAATAGCACCAGTAGAAGGTATAAAATACTTCAGGCATATCCATTAAAGAGTATTTTTTTGGTGCTTGCTGTTTGGCAATATTTAAAAAAAATCATGACCAGCACCAGTAGAAGGTATAAAATACTTCAGGCATATCCATTAAAGAGTATTTTTTGGTGCTTGCTGTTTGGCAATATTTTAAAAAAATCATGAAGGATTGGAATATATATATAGATTAAAGATTTTAGGGTACTCTATTGAGGGGCTGAGATGTTTATAGACAAAAACTTCCATTGATTATTCACATGCAGTGTTAAATTTAAGTTTATGTTCACAAGTTGCGAGCCAGTTAGCAAATTGATGTTAATTACAATAATTTTAGAATGATTAAGTTTGTGAATAATTATAATGATGATGCTTTTGAAGAAGGTCCTTACCTACATTATTACCAATCATTTTATTTCACTCTGCTTATTTCCTCCTAAGTACTTCAGATTTAAATATTTATGCATTTTGGAAGCTGATATATAGTGACTTTTGTTAGACATGAATAGTTTTTAATGAAATATTGTAGAATAACATGGTACATTTCAGTTTCAATGTTGTGCAAAAGATTTATAAATCTTTCTATTATTTTTCAGCTCCAAGACCTGAGTGTACAGATAATAGCGATTGTCCAAATGACAAAGCTTGCATTAACCAGAAGTGCCTCAACCCATGCATAGAATTCCCCAATACTTGCTCACAATTTTCAGAGTGTCGAGTTCAACTTCATCGACCTCTATGTGTTTGCAAGTCCGGCTACGTGAGCAATTCTTATGGACAGTGCCAAGAAAGTAAGTATCTGTTACTTATGTCTACTTCAGTTCCTGAATAATGCTCTATTTAAGTTCCACATTAATGATTCATTTTGTACATTACCATGTAAAATCCTGAAAAATGATATTTCTGCTTCAAAACATTTGGTTCTCTGAAATGGATGGCATTTATTTTGTTATTCCTTAATCCATTTTAAATTTTTTTGACAAACTGGATAAAACATTTCTTAGATCCCAGTCAGTCATTTTTGTTATGTTAAATAATGTGCAAGTTAGGAGGATATCTAAGGTGTCAATCCTATCGCCAATATTGAATATTTGAGAAAAACTCTTTATTGATAATTCGGTCCACCCAGGTGACCATCTATTGTAGTGGGAAATTTTGACAATGGGGAAGACAGCAGTAGCAAAGTACTCCCCATGGTCAAGTCAATATATTTCAAGGGGGAGAAGGTGGGGGAGGTTGTGGGGCACTGATTTCCTGGGTTGGAGGGGAGACAAGACTGGGAGTGAGGAGGGGAGAGGAGGTAAAGGAGATGTTTCCTATTGTACTCTGTAGCCTTCATACTTGAAAACTCAAGGGTGAGGTTAAATAAGGGAGTATCGATGATTTCAGGTTCTTTGTTTATGATTTTGTCTCTGTTTAAGTGTGTGTAAGCTCTCGGTGGCGTTGATTTTAAAATTTTGAGTGTGTGTAATTAGCAAAAAATCCTTTAAGAGTAATATAATGGGAAGTTTCGAAAATGTGTTTCATGAAAGCCAATTTTTCATAATGATCATTTTTATTGTGAGCCAAGGGTTCCTTGAACCTAGTATTGGCATTGCATGTTGTCTGTTCAATGTATGATGTGTGACATGTGACACAACCCTTGTTATCCCTTTGTATAGTTGGATGTCGTGCTGATTCGGAATGTCCACCGGTGCAAGCATGTGTGAATCGCCAATGTGAAGATCCATGCTCATATACTCAGTGTGGCCCAGGAGCAATTTGCCGAACCATTTCTCATCGGGCCCAATGTCAGTGTCTAGACAACTACTGGGGAAATCCACTAACAGGCTGTTTAAGAGCAGAGTGTACTGTGGATGCTGACTGCCCCTTCCATTTGGCATGTCGAGGAAGAAAATGTGAAGACCCTTGCAACTGTGCTCCTGGAGCACAATGCACAGTCAACAACCATAAACCAGTTTGCCGTTGCCCTACAGGGTACACTGGTGATCCGTATACATCTTGTGCAATTGGTGAGTAACACAGAAATAATTTTAATTGGTCATTCTAAGGGGTAAATAATTTAATCGTCCTTGTTAGCTGAATTTAATATTAACATAGGAATTTATGAAGTTTGATTGCACCATTTATGTGGACTTTCTGACTCATTTCAAGTCTCATTGATTGTGTACTGAAAGGGCTAATTTATAAAGATGTCTCTTTATTGGTTAAAACACTGTGGAGTTGATGTCAATACGTTAGTAAGTGATTGAGGATTTTTATCATAATTTATAAAAATTCAGTGATATTTGAATCATACAAATATAATTTGATGCCGTGAAGATAAATGTCTTAAGAAATTGATGTGCAAACCTACTATCATTTAGCTTTTATGATAGTATTTCAAGTTAGCTTTTCCATTAGCAGTTCATTTTAACATAATCTGTAATTTTTTATTGGAAAGTCCCTGAATGTTAATTTATTTTTTAATTTCTAATCTAATTTATAGTACCCGTTGTCGATGACCAGTGTAAGTCTGATGTCGACTGTCCCAGCAAGCATGCTTGCTTTGATGGAGTTTGCAAGAATCCTTGCCTGGTGATCAATCCTTGTGGTGTCAATGCTCAGTGCACCGTTGTGGACTCATTACCTCTTCGTACTATGGTCTGCATTTGTCTACCAGGTTATGTTGGTGATGCAGATGTTCAGTGCACTCGAGGTAAAGAATGAGAATATTTATTCCCTTCCTCTTTCGTATTCATTATCCATAAAATTTCATATTGTACTGACTTTTGCACTGTGTGCTATATTGAAAAATTCTTGTCTAGTTCATCATTTTTAGAAGCAACAGAAAATGAATTTTACGCTCATAACTTGGTGGCTGAATCTAGTTATTTTCTTAGTCAACTCAAAGTCAGCAGTTATTGTTAAACCCTATGCATAAAAAAATAAGTGAAAAATCACCAAATGATAATCAAATAAAATTATTTAAGCCAACAAGTTTTGTCATAAGTCCTTTATTTTGTATTGTGAATTAATGTGTGGATTCAAACTTTATTTGTGTATCTTTCCAGGTCATCTATATTTTATCCACAGCAGTAGTATTTTACCAATATAGTAATATTTAGTGCAGATTGGTAGATATGACACATTCATATTGATCATATGGCTTTGTGCATGTGGCCGTAGCCTTGTTCCACTGTACACGTTCCATGACATAATTGTAGTGCCTAAGGCACTACAGAAATGTACATAAGTTTCATGATAATTCTTTTGTATAAATTGTACTCTCTCATTCACTGTTAACTGTACATTACTGTTGATGCTGAGATCTAGCACATGTATTTTGAGCACATACAATACAATCTCTACCCTATTTATCATCCATAGAAAACATACCTATGTACTTATATATAGTTCCTGGTCTAATTCCTACCCATATTTATATCAGTAGGGATTGTCTGCAGAAGCATGTTTTTTTTTCTGTTAAGTTTTTAGTAGAAAATGATTTTTTTAAATATATGCATTCTTACATCTCTTTCTCATGTTCACAGCGGCTACAGAAATACCTGGATGTTCATCCAGTGATGAATGCCCGGAT
Source organism: Hetaerina titia (assembly GCA_037158775.1). Classification (NCBI taxonomy): domain Eukaryota; kingdom Metazoa; phylum Arthropoda; class Insecta; order Odonata; family Calopterygidae; genus Hetaerina; species Hetaerina titia. The sequence goes on from CM073771.1 coordinate 69,812,212, forward strand.
AGTGAGACTTGTCTGAACAGGAAATGTGTCAACCCCTGCACTGTTTCCAGTCCTTGTGCACACAATGCAGACTGCCATGCTACAGGCCATAGAGCAGTTTGCAGGTGTCCCACTGGAATGCTTGGCAATCCATTTGTGAATTGCTACCATGGTAATTTTATAGTTATTCAGAAAACTTCCTTTCCTTTTTTCCCACGTAGTCCTGTTTCTTAGTCTTAATTTGGAACTTATTCATTGAATTTGCCATAATTCATCCCATTTCATTGTTTTTCCTCCATAATTTTGTGGCTATGTGTAGCTGCAGAACTTGTCATTCTTCCCCTATTCAGGATGATATTGTACAGCAATACTCCTCCAAATTTAGATTTTACCCTTTGTAAGTGAAAAATAGTTAACCTAGTTTTGACAAATAGAGATTAGGTGTGGATAAATATTCTAATTTCCATATACTTATGAGTATTTTTTTATTATAAGAGCAGTTTCTCAAAATTATTCCCTTATTCCCATGATTATTGTGCAATAATTGGATGAATGATTCGTTATTCCTTGTATCCTGTGAATCAAATTTGACTATGGCATAGATTGAAGCCTTGAAGCAGGAGCACTCTGTCTCTTTAGTATTTAATCAAATCGTATAATTTATTTTGTCCGAGGATTTGTTTTACAAATATAGGACATATCAAAGAAAATTATACAGTTGCAAATTATAGTTGCAGGTATTCATCGACAGAGTAAGTATATGTTTTAACAGATATTCGCAAAGTTTTTTTAAATAGTGATATTTTATTGAGCTTCCTCACATTATCAGGGAAATTATTAAAAAGAATGAGACCCAAGTGTTGCATATTTATTTCTTACAAATGATTAGTGCAGGTTTTTAGAGGTTCTGGTATCACAAGTATGATACTTTTTTTTACTTTTTATTTGCCCAGAGATCACAATACAAAATAACGGGTGGATGGTGTATGTACATGATATAAGGCACGTCAATAAGGAACAAAGACACAGGCTCTAATTAAGATACAAAGAAATAAAATGGTGCTCTCAGTTACATAATATGTGACATAACGCCATGAACATTGGCTGTTACATGCACATGAAATATTAATTAAGGCAATAATTGAATAACCAACATGAATCAGACCATGGCAATTGCTATAAACAAAGAGTATAAACCTTCTAGTCAGGAATGTTGTTGAGATATTCATCAACCGAGTAGAACATATTGCGTTGTAGATATCTTTTTAATTTATGCCTGAATGCAGCAGTTCCCTTAGTTTCCTTTATACTTTTGGGTAGTTTGTTATATAATCTGATGCCCATTTCATTGGGTCCTAATTTCAATGCTTTAGTTCTAATATTCCCATAATGGATGTTGTTCCTTCCTCTGGTGTAGTGATGATGATAGGCAGAGTTAAGAGAATAGTTTTCAATGTTATTTCTAATATACAAAATTAAGAACATAATGTATATGCACGGGAGTGGTAGCAATTTTAATTCATGGAAAATAGGCCTTGATGGGGCATTGTGAGGTTTCCTGGTAATTATTCTAATGGCTTTCTTTTGCATTTTAAAGATGGTTTGAGAGATAGCAGCTGATCCCCATAATATTATACTATAGGTTATATTTGAATAAATTTCCCCATAGTATAAATTCAATAGTATACTTTTACTTGTAGTTTCATACAAGTGTCTTAATAAATAGCAAGTTGAACTGAGCTTATGCTGAAGGGCTTTTACATGCATATCCCAAGAAATATTAGCAGACAGAGAAATGCCTAGAAACTTACATTCCGTCACATTCTCAATTGATTGATTATTAATTTTTACCAGCAGATCATCTGTCGCATTTTTATTGTGTGTAAAGTATACTATTTTACTTTTATTTACATTTAGATCTAGAAAGTTCTCTGTACACCACTTGTTTATTGCAAGTGTGACAGACTGTGATTTTTCCACAAGGCTGGGGTAAGTTTCTGTCGATATTATTACATTAGTGTCATCAGCATACAGCACTGGTGTAATTCCTTCATAATTCTGTAAGCAGCTAGGTAGGTCATTGATATATATCAGAAAAAGGAGTGGCCCAAGGGTTGAGCCTTGTGGAACACCTTTGTTGACTCGGTATGCTATGGATACTTTTAATTGCTGTTGTGGAATTGGATGTTGCACTCTTAATACTGATGATTTTATGCCAAAGGTAGTGAGTTTTGACAATAGTAGTTGATGATTAACCTGATCAAAGCCTTGGAGAAGTAAAATAAAAGTGCTGCAGATTCAGATCTGTTGTCTAAATCAGACAATATTTGATAGATAACTTTATATGAGGCAGTTTGAGTAGATCTTAATTTCCTAAAGCCATGTTTAAAGCTGGATAGTAGATTGTGGGTTTCCAAGAAGGCCATTAGTCAATTATAAACAACTGTTTAAAAAATTTACTAAATTGATTTAATTAAGAGATTGGCCTATACTAACTCATATGTAGTCATTACCCTTACCCTTATATAGACTTTGGCTACTTTGATTGGAGCAGGGAACTCACCAGTTTGAAGAGATTCATTTAACAAGAAAAGTAAAGGCTGTTCAATGGCTAGGAAAGAATTTTTTTATAATTAAGTTTGGAATGCCATTTAAGCCTGAGGTGAACTTGTTGCCTAGTTTTTTGGATGATATGCTACCTTAATTCAGCATTAGAGCGTGGATATCTGAGATATCAGGTGTTGGATGAGCAGTAGCCTCACGTGTGTACTTTGAGTTCCGAGTTGCTGGTTGTTCATAATCCGATACAGTAGATGAAGATTTATTAGCTGTTATATTTATGAATTATTATATTTATGGTTTAATGGAGTTTTTTATAAAGGTTTACTAGTTATATTATGTTATTTTGACTTTTTGATATCATACTTCAGCTTATCAAATGTTCATTGTTATTATCATTGCTTTTTTATTCCATGTGCAATTTTTTTATACATGCTTCAATGTGAAATCATACGTAGAATGAAAAACCTTTCTTAATGATCAAATAAGTATGAATTTGGGTTGTAAAAAATGTTTTGATTCAAAATTATTATTTTTCCTATCCTTTTTTTACAGAACCAACTACCCTACCTGAGTGTACATCCGACTCAGATTGTCCTGATAATCGTGCTTGTCTGTCAGGGAAATGTCAAGATCCATGTTTGTCCAACTCTTGTGCACTTGAAGCTCAATGTATGGCAGAACGGCACCGTGCTGTTTGCAGGTGTCCTCAGGGATGGAGTGGAGATCCAAAGATAAGATGTTACAATGGTAAATTATGCACCACTCTCATTCTTGTGCACACTTATAATAAAATGTTCAAAATTGAAAATTACTTGTAATGTCTCATGTTCTGTTAGTTGGTATAGGCAGTTCATGAGCATAGTTGTTATTCAGATGTTTGCTCAATGGCTACATACTGCAATGAAGTTTCGACTGTTAATACTTAACGTTACTTAGATCACTCAGCTTGCTCTCTGCTTGTGCATTAACATGCTTTTCTTAAGCTTACATTACTGCATTTCAGAGTTACTGAACAAAGCAGAGAGTAAAAGCATTTTTAGCATAGATTATGCATTGAATAACTTGTTTAGCACATTAAATTTCATTCTGACATAATAAAATGTTAATAGATAAATTAGAGAAATGGGGTATAATTTTGCAAACAAAAATTAAAATGGTAATATAAAATATATCTTCCTATTACACTAAATGAGGGTCTCTACTTTTGCTGTTTTTTGTGATTTATGCAGTAAATTTAAAAATCAATGAATTTCTTTGGAATTTGGAATATTTTCATAATTAATCGAATGAGGTTCCTATGACTAAAAATACACACTGTAATAATTAGTGCTTCTTTATTCTATTCACCAACAGCTGAGTGTTCCAGTGATTTGGATTGTCCATTTGAAAAGGCTTGCGTAAACGGGCATTGTATAGATCCTTGCTCTACTTTGATGGGAGCCAATCAATGTGGCCGTGGAGCTGAGTGCAAAGCCCAACTGCATCGTGCTCAGTGTGTCTGTCCACTAGGCACACAAGGCGATCCCTTAGTGGCTTGCATCACTGGTATCTGCCAATACAATGAGGACTGCGCTGACCATGAAGCCTGTGATCGTCTGAATCGAGTGTGCAGACCAGTTTGCTTTGATGAAGACATATGTGGTGAAGGAGCCATTTGCACAGGACGGAATCATGCTCCTAAATGTTCTTGCCCCCCAGGAACTACTGGAAATCCACATTTCACGTGTTCAAGTAAGTGAAAGCATGAATGTCATTTTTTTAAAGTGACCAAAAGAACAATTATTCCTGCAATTACGATTGCAAAGGGTATGAGTTCTGGAATATGGAAATTTGGTAGATTTTACTGCCGAAAATTTTTAATAATAATAATAATAATAATTTATTCATTTTAAAAATGGTACAACCATATTAAATGTCGTCAATATAAGTATTATTTAACATATAAACATACTTTCTTAAATGTGGTGAACATTGTCACAAAAGAATTCATCCAATGAGTATAGTGGGTGAGCAAGTAACCAGGTATATACCCTATACAATACAGTCTTTCATTTATTTTGCACATTAGTATTTATTAATTTCATCTTCCCTATTTGCTGACCCTACTAATATCTGCTGTCCACATATGTACCTAATATTCACATCATTTACTAATTTTGAAATGTACTGTTTAAAGGCTGAAAGTTCATTTAAAAGGATGGTAACCTGACAAATTAGTAGGTACTTAACTTTTCTATAGGTTTAGCTAAATATTGTATTCATTGTATTTTTGGTAAATTACATGATTTGTGTTACACAATCCACATTATTTGCATACAAATGAAAATTCTCCTTTTCACCATCTCTCATTCTTTAATAAATTTCTTATTAGTTCTTCATTCAAATATAAACACCACTTTATGTAGATTGTCAACAACCTACAATACCCTCCATAATATGAACATTCGGCTGTATAACTATTTACCTACTCGGTTGAAATTAGACTGTATCCAGAGTTTCAAGAATAGGGTATATACCTGGCTACTTGCTAACCCACTTTATTCTTTGGATGAATTCTTCTGTGACAAACTTACTGATATTTAAGAACTAATTTATACTGACGACATTTAATATGGTTTTACCATTTTTCAAATGAATAAAGTATAATTATTTGGAACTTTGCTGGGCCATTCTAATAATTGATTGAACTCCTTATCAGAAAGGCTTGGATTAATATGCCATCATCAATTTAGATGCATTTATGAAGAATTCTTTCCTCTGTAGTATTATTTGCTAAATTTTTTCTCATGATCATACCTTGTCTCATTGTAGAGCAACAAATACCCATTGAAGTGGATGTGGAATGTACCCAGGATTCAGACTGCCTCTCTGGGCTTGCTTGCATCAACACTCATTGCCTGAATCCATGTGTTGTGTCCAATCCATGCTCCTCAGACCAGGAATGCTATGTGCAAGACACATTGCCCCTACGAACCATCATGTGCAGATGTCCCCCTGACTCGATTGTTGACCAGAATGGACTCTGTAGGAAAATAGGTGAGCTGGTTTCAAGTCTTGCTAATCTGTTCATAGTCCAATAAAGTTTAGAATTTAGATCTCACATCTCTCTTCATTTTTGTTTTAGTGCAACATGAACCTGAGTGCAGAACTGATTCCAACTGTCCTGATACCCACCGATGCCAATCTGGAACCTGCATTGAGGTCTGCAGGATATCTCCATGTGGAGTGAATTCCATTTGTCGAGCAATGGGTCATCAGGCAACTTGTTCTTGCGCTCCTGGTTACCAAGGAAATCCATACATAGAATGCACCAACAGTAAGTTTGTTATTTGTACTATCATGATACATGAAATAATTGTAATAATATAATGGGTTAAATTAATGGTACATATTTACGTTAATATTCACAAATACCTAAGACCCTGTATTGAATCTGTTGAAAGATTTTCATGCTAGAGTATTTTAAAGTTCTCAATCTTTTATTCATTTTGGTACCAACAGCACATATATGTATTAAATAAAATATACATATGATAAATGGCTATAGATTTAACTTTTTCCAAAATTTATATACGTTAAATAACTTTTCAACCTGTATCTTCATACAAATATCGTTTTCTTAAACCCTTGCCATAGGTCTGGTGTTATAAGAGCATTTTATGGAATTTTATTAATTTCAGTGTTTGATTAATATTTTTAAATTAACAGATATATTTTTCATCATATTGACAAAAAATTTTAGGTAAATATGCACTACTTTTGCTTGGTTGTTGTTGAACATTCCTGTCATTTTTATGTGCCCTTTCTTTTTGCAGTACCAAAGACTCCCCTCCTGCCTCCACCTCCAGAATGTTTGCATGATGATGAATGCCCAATGCAGCGAGCTTGCATCAACCAAGAATGTGTTAATCCTTGCACTGTTGGGGAGCCTTGTGCAAGATCAGCTTTCTGCCATGTCGAACGGCACAGGCCAATATGTCGCTGTCCAGATGGGTATGAAGGAAATCCCATGACTGGTTGCAGACCTGGTTAGTATCACATAAAGTACCCATGAAATCCCTGAATTTTAAAAATAACTTTCAATTTAATAAGTAATATTTAATCAGCCTAGTCTCAGCCTGAATTGAAAATAAACCTTGAGCTGATTTGGTTGATGCATTTATTATTAATAGTAGTGTACCAGTCAACGTTTTGATGATCACAGAGGCTAACCACTGCTACATTTCTAAGCCCCTCATTAAACTGCACTAAAGTGTAACACCCAACACTCCAATGGGTGTTATGCATGCTATTCAACTTTAATTCTTCCCCTACCATGTCTAATACTCCATTGTTTGTTTTCTTTTCTCTTCATTTTATTTTGCCATCCTTGTCCAAATCCACATCTTAAAAGTCTCCAATGTACCCCTAAGTCTTGCCTAATCAACCAAGTTTCCGAGTCACATAGAACTCTCATATCAAAGCTTTCACTAATCTTCTCTTTACATAATAAGATAAGGTCCTTGTATTAAACTCTTGTCTCTTTTTAAAACTACTTTGCCTGACATAAATCGTCTTATAGTTTCTTTACTTCTCTGGTCATCTTCATCTGAAAACACTTCCAAAGTTATTGAACTGATCTAGTTTATGTCCTCCCAATTTAATAACAATAGTAATTTTATTGGTCACAAAAGCCAAAATTTTTATAGACCTTGTCATGTTACTTAGAGGAAAGTTTTGCAACTTTATATGAATATAGTTTTCCCTTGTGTTGATTGGTTTAATTCCAGAGCCTTTTTTAAAATAAAAAAGGGTTACAAAATATGCAGTACTCAATGTACTTTTAAACCTTACTAGAGGTTTAATTTGTGTATCAGCAGCCACTTTGTTAAATAATTTCACATCCATTGTAATATTTCACTTGACGTCCTATTTCATGAAGACCTTAACTTTGTTTTTTGTTGCATTGATTGACATCCAAAACTTATCATAATGGTTCTTTAATGCTCTCAGCAATTATCACAATGATTTGACTGATTATATTGATCTGAAGCATGATCATCTTCAAATATAACTGACTTTGGTGAATTCCCCACCTACTTCTCTGTTACCTCTGGCTCTTGTCATGCCTCTCTTATTATTTCCTCTGCATACGTATAAAAATTGCAGGTGATAATGGACAGCTAATAATAATATTCTACCATTGAAAACATTAAACATTGAGAAAGTTTTCATTTGATTCCTGCCATGCTTGAGTCTGAAAAGAAAAAAATCATGGCATGACCCATGTGAAAATTATGGGAGTTTGAATTTCTTAAATTACAGCTAACTTGTTTAAAATGAAATAATTTGGCTACAGAGCTTTAAATTAAATCGATTCACATTTTTAATTTATCTATGTAATAACCTCAAACCGTTATCTTCCAAAAACAGCTTCTGCAAACACACTGGAGTGTGCATCACATTCTGATTGCACAGACCGTGAGTCTTGTGTGAATGGAATATGTGTGAACCCATGCAACTGTGGACCAAATGCTGATTGTAGGGTTGTGAATCACTATCCAATTTGCCTGTGTAAACCTGGATTTTCTGGAAACCCGCAGTATGGATGTGTCAGAGGTGAAAAACCATTCTTATTGTTTTATTTTGTAATTTCATTCCGATCATTGAAGAGTTTGATCATTTGTGGAGATAATAAAAAAATAATTTCAGCTAATTTATTTTCCTGGCTTTCATATGCTTTTATATCAAACTTTATTTGTGGTGTAATTAATATTTTTCAAATCTGTTTGAGCCCTACTTTGATTCATATTTCTTTTTATTTTGCTTCCTAATGTGTCAGATGTCAAAATATATCAATATTACATTAATCTATTAATCCATCAACATGCATGGGCCTTTCTTCTTCATTCACTCTAGATTGACATATTCTTGACCCCTGGAAATAATTTAATTAACCCTTGAAATATATTCTTTTTTCCTACTCTCAAAAGTTGGTTGCCAAGTTGATGAGGAGTGCAGCGGAGATAAGCAGTGCTACAATGGTGAATGTATTAACCCTTGTGTGATCAGCAACCCATGTGCCACCAATGCAGTGTGCCACTCAGATTCTGGAACACACCGAGCTGAATGCCGTTGTCCAGTCGGCTACCAAGGAGATCCATTTTTGAGGTGCATTCGTATCGAGTGCCGCACTGATTCAGACTGCCCACTCAGTAGGGCCTGCATGGACCACAGGTGTATCGACCCCTGCTCAGGCATTGGGTACAGGACGCCTTGTGCCACCAATGCTATTTGCTTAGTCAGGAACCATGTTGCTGCCTGCAGATGCCCCGAATCAATGCCTATTGGGGATCCAACTGTTTTCTGTGAACCAAGACCACCACCACCCACACCAAGACCAGAATGCAAGAGGGACATTGACTGTCCTGGCCAATTGGCCTGCATTGGGGAGAAGTGCTTGAATCCATGCAAGGAGTTGATGCCATGTTCCGTAACATCACGCTGTATGGTGCTTGAAACCGTACCAGTTAGAACAATGACTTGCACTTGTCCTGATGGCTGGGTTCCCAACACCAATGGGGAGTGTCGGCCTGGTAAGTTTTAAATGATTTTGAATTTTAAAAATATTTTTAAAGTATTCATATTTAAAAAAAAACAGATCATGCCCACTGAAAGATTTGTAATCCACCTTATTACTGAAATATTTGTGATCTACGATACTATTCATGTAGAGGAGGTTAGGGCTTGAGGTAAACTTATTGTCCAGGATTTAAACTTTTTCAATTTTTTAAATTTAATTTTTAAAAATTTTTAAATTCTTAGTTCTCTTAGCAGAAAAAAACTTCCCACAACTTAAAAATACATTTTAAAATATTGCAAAAGTGGTAACACTCCTCATCCAGTTTTTTTAGTCTTGCACATTTGCTGCCCTCCAAACAGTTTGTATAGAGTATATTTTTTATTCCAGTGGCACTGTCAATACCACCAGGATGTACATCAAATGGTGACTGTAGCAGCAACATGACTTGCATTAACAGAATGTGCCGCAATCCTTGTGACTGCGGAAGTAATGCTGCCTGCTTTGTCCAGAACCATCGACCAATTTGTTCTTGCAAAGAAGGTTTTGAAGGGAATCCAAACATTGCATGTTATACTGGTAAGTTTATCTAGAGAGTTCCCTGAATTAGCAGACAGTTGTAATCAGTGTTGCCATTAAAAGAAGAGATGAGTTAAGTTAGGTACAGTGATAAAAATTCATAAATATCCACTAAAAATGCTGACATTTAGCTAAAATTACTGCTCTATTTATCAAACATAAGATATTAAGTGAGAAGAGTAAAACTAGAAGGACTAAGATGACATTTTTAATGACATTGCAGGCCATGCCTTATATACTTACTTAAAATAATTCCTTGACCTCAAAATGAAATACCATTTGAGGTGTAGAGTTCACAAATGGGATAAAGTATGTTAAATATGGGTAAAAAGATAATCCAGGAATTTTGCTTGGGGGCAATGAACATTTTTACAACTTGGCTTCTTATTGGATGTCTCATGGGGAATTCATCAGATTGGTGGCAACGCTGATTACCATTGATGAATTCATTTATTTTGAATGTCCATGGGCTGTGGAAATTTGCTATGCTTGACTAATTATCTATTACTTTTGCTAATTTTAGTTGGATGCCGTAGCAATTCTGAATGTGACTCAGGCAAAGCTTGTGTGAATGGAAACTGCATCAGCCCATGCCTAGTCAATGACCCTTGTGGTCCCAATGCAGAGTGCTTCTCCTTTGCTGGGAGAGCTGAATGCAGGTGTCGCAGTGGATATCGTGGTAATCCTTACAGTGCATGCCATGTTGTTGGATGCAGAAGCAATGGGGATTGCCCAGATGACCGTGCCTGTATCGATTCTCAGTGCGTAAGTCCATGTGTCCATGCCAACCCATGTGCTCCATCTGCAATGGACTGCATAGTCCGTCATCATATGTCCGTCTGTCGCTGTCCACCCGGATACATTGGAAACCCATACGTTGCATGCAGACCAGAGCCACGACCTGAGTGTACAGTTGATGGTGATTGTCCTAGAGTCCTTGCCTGCATCTCCAACCGTTGTGCTGAGCCATGTCGAGAACTGGAGCCTTGCACAGGAACAGCACGCTGCAGGGTTGTCCCAGGAAGTGTACCAGTTCGAACGATGCTATGCATCTGTCCTGATGGTTATATCAGTGGTGGCAGTGGAATATGTAAGCCAACAGCACCTGTTATTGCCGGCTGTTCATCGGATGCAGATTGTGCTGAGGACAAGTCATGCGTGGAAGGGGTGTGCCGAAATCCATGCAACTGTGCCCTCAATGCCAACTGCAGGGTTTTGGATCATAAACCAGTTTGTTCTTGCAAGCCAGGATACGAAGGAAATCCAGAAATCAAATGTGTCCAAGGTAAATAGTGTTTTGAAAGTGTCTGTACAAACAAAATTTTACTGAGTAATAATGCTTGGTGGTAGTGTCTTTCTTTTGGAAATTCAGAAGTATTAGGGGCATATCACATCAGAGGAATATCATATTTAGAGGAATGATGACAGTAGTTGGCATTGATAATTGTAATAATATAAATTGATTACATTAGATAATTGTACTATTTATATTACAGCCATTATTTTATTAAATACTACACTGTTTGCTGAAGTTATCCAACTGTGGTCCTGTCTTGTAATGCTTACTCAGAAAATGTCTCCTAAGAGGAGCATTCTTCAAATATTTGTGGAAAATGGTTTTCAATTGCTCATTGATCAGATACAGTGGCAGTAATTCTTGTGATTTGATTTTTTCTTAGAAATATGTGCCTACCTTAGTTTGTATAATGGTCATGGTCTCAGGGACATATCAATAAGATGGTTAGAAGGATGGATTTAAATTTCAACAATTGCAATAACGACTGTTCTGGCCCCTAGAGTCATATGTATGCTATTTTGAACAACATTATAATTGTTTTCTTCTTTTTCAGTGGGATGTCATAGTGATGATGAGTGTTCAAGTCAGCATTCATGTGTAAATGGAAATTGTGAGCCCGTTTGTAAAGCAGATGGAAGGCCATGTGGAACTGAGGCTACATGTCGTGGTGCCAACCATCGTGCCATTTGTGAATGTCTGCCTGGGTTGGCTGGTGATCCATATGTGGCATGTACTGCTATTGGATGCCGTGGAGATTCGGAATGTCCTAGCACACGTGCATGCATCAATGGTCACTGCGTCAATCCTTGTAATGAAAAGCCTTGTGTGGGAGAAACAGCATTGTGCACACCTTTTGATCATAGGTCTGTGTGCTCATGCCCTGCTGGATATGTCATGTCATCAAAAGATAGCACCGAGCTGTGTGAGAAGGGTAAGTGAACAGTTGATTATTTTTATAAATTTTATTTTTTGTTAGTCTCTTAAAGGCAGTTAAGTGTTGTTAAGGAAGTATGAATAGAATATTGGAATTGGTATTGTATTTACCTGGCAGCACTCTTAAGATAACCATTGACTTCGCTTCTTAATACTGATGGAAGTGTTTGATGACATGAGACACCTATATTCTTATCATATTATACCTATAACTTCAATATTTGAGTGCCATGTATGATAAAATGATTTTTTTGCTTTACATGGAAAGTTATATTATTATGACTTGTTTACACAGCTTTATCCAAAAATTTGAACAAATTTAACCATAATTAGTTTACTTCAGGAAGAAAGCAAAATAATTTTCCCCCAAAATTTTTAAATAATTCATTTTAAAAGTTACTCCATTCTCATAAGTAAAAATCAAAATGTAATCTCTTTATTACTTATTTCAAATGGTTTAGGATGTTTAAGGTCAAGAGGCATGCATAAAAAGAGTTGGTCAATATCAAATGGATTATCAAATTTCCAAAATAATTAATAAATACAAAATTAATTTTAAGGCTGTGTAACACTATACATTTTTCAAAATTCCAATTAAGAGTTGAATGTAGCTATTTGAAAATTTGAAATCAGCTTGGCATTAATCAATGCAATTCTTCCTAACCTGTGTTTCCACAGTAGTACAATAACTATGTTCTATAGCACTGTTCTGACAATAGCCATCAAAGCCAAGCACTTGCCATATTGTTTATATTAATCAAATGCTTCAATGTTATATCACTTGGTTCAATCAGTAGGGAATATTTTTAGGAAACAATGTTCATTTTAATGAAAAGCGTATGGGTTTTAAATTGTCAACTTGCAATATTGATGAAGTAGTACCCAACTATGGTACATGGCTGCAAAGTGATAAATCATGGCTTCATAAGAAAACCAAATGAAGAGGTATTTGGGCCTGAAATTGAGACATCATATATTCACATCTGAATTTTTGTGGTTTCCTAACTTATATATTATCTCACAAATGTTGCTTGGATCTGATTTGATTTTTATGATTTCTTATTTGAAGTTAAATTAAAAACAAAAATAATTGGGATTTCATTTTTAGTACCGCAAATCAAATAAACCTGCAGAGCTAAATTTAATTATCTGTTGTACAGCACACTATTTTAAGTAGGAATTTCTTATATCAATTCATAAAGCATCATTTAATATGATTTTTACTTATTACACGGATATCAGTTTGTAATAATTGGTTTCAAAAGTAATATGCACTCCTTCTTCACCCTTTAAATTTAGAATTGGGTCTCAAAATTCATCCATTATTTATTGTAGGCCTTGTGAATATATTGATTTGTAATGATGCCAGCAGAGTGATGTGATGATTGAATTTTAGGTTGCAGTAGACTTTTCATTTTATTTCGGTGAATTAAATTATTTTATTCCTTCCCTAGTTGAGATTCCAGGTTGCCGCAGGGACAGTGAATGCCCCACAGGAATGGCTTGCATTGACAGCAATTGCGTAAACCCTTGTAATGTGACAGAGCCCTGTGGTGTGAATGCCAGGTGTCGTGTGCTAGACACAAACCCTGTTCGTACAATGATTTGTGAATGTCTCCCAGGATATCAAGGAAATGCAGCTGTGCAATGTGACAAGGGTGAGAAAAATATTCTAGAATCTAAGAGTGTGGTTCTTTTGCCATTGTTGTATTGAGAGCACACCAGAGATATCCATTTAATTAAATATAAATTTGGAAATACATTTTTATTATTAGTTTGCTCCCATGAATGAATATTATTAGCTTTCTGGTCTAAGAATGTATGTGGAATTAATTAATTTATAAAACATTATTGAAAACATTTTTGATGCCAAAAGAATTTATTGAACCAACTAATTCCATGAAGTGTCAGCAGTGAATAATATTTTTCCACAGAAAGTTAATTTCTTGTGTTTTGTATTGTGCCTTAATTATCTCCATCTTTCTATTTTGCCTCTTCATAGAGGCTTCTGATTACAATATAGCCAAATATCAGGAATGTTCAATATCCAGGCAATATATTTTATCACATGGCATATGCATTTAAGTGATATTTATAAATATATTATCTAGACCCAGTGTGATCATTTTGTTATTACCTTTTAATTAATCTTGTTATAATTATTCATTCAAAATTTTGTTTGTGAGCTTTTATCTTTGGATGTAGTGGCTGTCATTTAATGTTTCTGCAATGCATTTTTCAGTCGTCACTTGCCTGGTGGAGAAGGGCTATATCAAGGATGTCTTTGGCAACTGCATCTGCCCACCAGGGTCTGGTCTTAATGACAACGAAGACTGTATTCTTTGCCCAACAGGAAAAGGTAGAGCTAAATTTACTATGCATGCATATACACCTCAGCTCATTAATTTCAGGGTTATAAATCAATGTGCATTCCTAAATTATAGATATCGAAACCCTTCCTTTTACATTAAATGCAAGTTAAGACTTAAAGTTTACTATTTGGATGTACTTGGGAGTCATGATGCATTGCCAATAATTAAGTCTGCACAAGAATTTCTTTGTCGCCTTCTGCCAAAGAGATGTATATCTTTCCCCAAATACATTCCTGGAAGTTTTTTCCATATGCTTCAGTTCCTCACAATTGTCAACTTTTGTTGTTTTGTTTCCATCTATCCAATTGTCAGTTCCAACATTCCAAAGTACTGGCAAATATTGCCAATACAGTGCTATAAAACACTCTCTGCTTCCTCATGAGGGAAAGGTAAAGAGGGCAGCCTAGGCTCCACCATCTTTGCCCAGAATCTCATTTATACTTAAGTTTTTTTAAGTTCATTTATTTAGTATCCCATTTTCCGTTGTATTAAGGTTTAAGTTAAAGGATATTTCTCTTTAATTATCTCAATTTGCAAACCATTTTAGGAAGAAAATAGCATATTAGTCTCAAAAATAACCTTCTAATTACCATACCTATTTTTATTCTATCTTTTTTTTCATATTTTAAATTCTCATACTAAAGAATGTGTATATCGGTTGACCATCTTAAAACCATGTAAATTTTGCTGCCATATAAACCACTTATAAAAGGATATCTCACATTTTGACGATGTGTTGTCTCATTTTATGTTATTTGGTATTTTTCTTAGAAGCATAGTTTAAGCTGCTTTTTTTTGTTTTTCCTGGTCAGTTATTTGGGGTGCAGATCATTTCAAAGTTTTATTCAAGCATTGGTTTTGAAAATTATGCTCAGATCATAGTTAAATTGATAATATTCACACCTTCAGCATCATTAGTATCTAAAATGCTTTGCTAACAAGTATTAATTTTGTCCCTTGATTTGACCTGGGTAACATTAATTCCATTACTCTTCCTAAAAGATTTTGTTTGTGAACAGAAAAGGATTGTAAATAATTTTTTTCTTACTTAATTATTTTCCAGTACACTGTTTCATGTCTCCCCAAGGAGACAGCATAATGAGACCTACAATGAGACACCAGCAATTTTCATATAATCCAGAAAATTAAAGTTTTGTGATCCATTTCAATAGAATTCGAACCGCCTTTTTCCATTTCAGGACTTCGGGTTGATGAAAGAGGTCGCTGCGTCTGTGCTCTAGAGCGTGGAATGATAATTGATGAGCGTGGCAATTGTGTCTGCCCTCAGGTTCATGGTTATCGCATCGACTCCAATGGCAATTGTGTCAAATGTAAGTTACATTTATTGCTACTATCATACTCTTAGTCCTTTTGCAGCTACTGAGCAAATGTAACCGTATATGGTATGTACCCAGATATTATATGCCCTTCTTCCCCAATAAATTAGCTAAAACTGGCAGAAAGAATGTATTAAAATCATACATGACCAAGTTGAATAATTTTTGGAGATTCAAACTACATTTTGGGGAATGATAGAGCCATCCAATAGCAATGCTTGACATGTGTACAAAGTGATTATATGTCACTGCTATAAATGCACAGGAAAACTTGAAGAGTTTACTTACTTTGATTTTACTTTCTGGCTCTTTCATTTATGTTGGCATTATGTCATGTTAAGTTAATGAAATTCATGGGACTAAATTGCATCACAGTTAAATGTTGTGCTCCCATGGTTTTCTGGATGCAGTTGAATAATATGATAGTATGACACTACCTAAAAACAACATACATTTATAATTGCAGCCGATGTCCCTGTTGGTCCTGAGTGCAAGACTGACAGTGATTGCCCTGACAGTCAGTACTGTAATGAAACATGTCAAGATCCATGTGGAATCAAGCATTGTGGAATTAATGCCCTTTGCAATGCCACCAATCATAGAGCTGTGTGTCAGTGTATTACTGGCTACACTGGTAACCCTGAAGTCATATGCAGTAAGTACAATTTTTAGTTCTGACAGCTATTGGGATTTTTAAAAGTTATTTTTCTGATATATGCTGAGCTTAATGACTTAAATGTAAATATTTGTCAAATATTGATGTTACATTTGACAGGACCTGTGGATTTAATTGAAATTACTCTTTCTTTGCAGATGGAAGTCCACCATTACGAACTGATTTCCCACGTCCAGACATGGTTGTAAGCTGTCTCTCAGATGGTGTACAGGTTGAGATCCACATTACAGAACAGGGCTTCAATGGTGTCCTGTATGTTAAAGGACACAGCAAGGATGAACAGTGCCGCCGTGTGGTCACACTAACTCCTGATGCTGTCCCAAGAGTTGAGACTTTCAAGGTCAACTTTGGAAGCTGTGGTCTCATACATGTCAATGTGAGTGTTCATTGATATTAATTATTTAAAATAATCATTTTACATGCATGTACTCATTTTGGTAATGGTTCATATGTAAGTTATTTCATTGATGCTTAAGTTTTTCTACTTATGATCTCTTTTCTTGTCTTTCTTGTTGCAAGTGATCAAAAAAGAACCTGCTTTAATGTTCAAACTTGTGAAGTGTATTTCTTATATTTTACTAGTTCTAAATCATTTTCATTATTTATGACCTTTCTCTAAATTATCCTAAGATAAGTTGGGATATTTGGGATTTGTTAAATGATGCCTTCCGCATTGAATATCTGGAATTTGGATGCCAGATAGGCACCTTCAGATTATTTATACTTGTATGGTTTTTTATTGTTTATTGAAAACTTGGGGCATGGAAGTTTGGTGTGTGAAACACTGGACTACTGACCCAAGGGCTCAGATTTTATTCTGAGAGATGCCTCTGGGCACCCACAGCTTTGTACAAACTGCATGATATTATGGGTTCTAAATATTCCTAGGAAACTACAGTCAGTACAGGAAAAAGAACTGATACCTCTACTCTAATATGTGGCTTTCATGCACTATTGTGTTTGGTACCAGGTAACCTCTTACTCACTTGTGAAACCAATCTTTGTGTTGATTACTGTGACTTAGTATATTGAAAAAGTACAAGATCAATTTGTCTCTAGACTCGTAGATCAAGAAATCAAACCAACTCTGGAGATTATTTACTCATTAGACCAAGACTATAAGCAAGTGGACTAAGTTAGGCAAGGATAGAGAGGCTGATCAAATATTTTTTTTTCAATGGATGTTACAAGTTTAAGTGTTACCTTGTACACAGTCTCACAATGCATTATTTACTCCTAACAGGGACAAGCAAGCTTTATCCTTGTGATACAGAAACATCCTAAGCTTGTGACTTACAAAGCTCAAGCCTACCACATAAAATGTGTCTACACGACTGGAGAGAAGAATGTTACCCTTGGATTCAATGTTTCCATGTTAACAACAGCTGGAACAATTGCTAACACTGGTCCACCTCCTACTTGCACAATGAAAATCGTGACCAAACAAGGACAAGAAATAGACTCAGCTGAAATTGGAGATGACTTGGTGCTGAAGGTGGATGTGCAACCAGCTAGTGAGTATTGCAAATTTTTAGAACTTATATTATTTAGATTTATCTATATTTTAGAATGACATTGTGAGTATTGCAAATTTTTAGAACTTATATTATTTAGATTTATCTATATTTTAGAATGACATTTTGCATAGTTTAGCCAGCAGAAGGTTAGAATTATGATATTATGAGTTTGAATAGCAATTTAACAACTCAAAAAAATCAAAAGATCCAGGTAATAGTTAAGCTCATGCCTCTATATTTAGATTTATTCATGTTGGAATTTTCCATTGTTATTAAATACTAATACTTCAATCAGTGAAATATTCAGCCGCTAATCTGAACGTAATAAGTTAATTCATTACTATGTTAATCATTCCTTAATATTCATTACAGGTATATATGGAGGATTTGCCAGAACATGTATAGCCAAGACAATGGAAGACAACATAGAGAATGAGTATTTGGTGACAGATGAGAATGGTTGTGCTACTGATCCAACCATATTTGGTGAATGGGCCTTTGAACCCGAGGAGCAGTCACTAATAGCTACCTTCAATGCCTTCAAATTCCCATCCAGTGACAACATTCGCTTCCAGTGCAACATCAGGGTTTGCTTCGGCAGGTGCCAGCCTGTAAGTTCAAGTTCATCTTATTATTCTATTAGGGATTTAATTATTGTGAAATCTATTTTCAAATGATAATTGCATGATTGTAATTCGAGCTGTACTGGCCAGGGCCCTTATTCTCTCCCCTTCACAAGTATTCAGTTAAGAAGATTGCCAAGGCATCTAGCTATCACCCAAGATATGTATCGTAACTGGACTGAAGATGATTTTATGGTTGACTAAATTGTTGCTTTATTTTTTTTCCATCACTGAAGCTGATTAAACCATCCCAAAGAAGCATTAGTCTAGTATAGGATAGCGTGCCTATAAAATCTTTTACATTTACTTAAAGTTATATTGGTGGCTAGGAAAAGTCATTCAAAAATCTAATTAAGTTAAGAACATCTAATGACCTATGAACAATTCATGGTGAATGTTATATGAAACAATATTATCTTAAACTAATATGTACTATCTACTCAAATATGTATGCAGTGTTAAAGTTGTGTACAGAGATTGTCAGGGTAAAGAATGGCCTATATATGATGTTAAATCTCAATGAAAGTACTAAAAAAAATTATGTATACACCAATACAAGTCCTTTTTGTCAATGAATATATATATGGGGTTATGTTCTCCCTGATGATTAGGAATTAGTTATGTGGATTACCTGAACTTGTAAGTGCATACCTACAGTGAAAGAAGATTGCTTTCCAATTAACTAAATTACAATTCAGTCCATTTTCCAAATAATGATTTACCATTTTCTTTAAATTTCACTTGGAAAGTGAATGGAGTCATTAGTTGGAAGTTTTGTGTTCTTGTCCATTTTTTATGTTTGTTGCAATTTTATGCAAGAAATTCGTTATGTATGTATATTTTGTGTAGTCAAGCTTTAAAGTTAGGGTGTCACTAATATTCCTTATCAGGTTGGGAGCATAAGTGACTGGCTTTTATGTTTGTTTAGTATTTTATGGGAATTATTCATATTGGGAAAATTAAAGACCTCTTGTCTTTGTTAAGAAAACCTACTTTAGTTTAAGTAAAATTACATATGTATATGAACCTAAATATTTTTCTGCTACAAGTCAATATGTGATTTTTGTTATAAAATTTCTCTCTGATTATAATTCCCTGCCAATTCCCTGTGGTAGATTGACTTTGTAAATCAATAAAATTGCCCTCTTAATAATCAAGTAGGCTGAATATTTTAGAGCCCTTCCCAATTTGAGGTAGAATTAAATTCTAAAATAGAACAATGTGTATCCACTTCTAGAAATAAAACATTATATGAGTGGTAATTCTAATATTTTAAAATGCACAGGTCAACTGCCGGGGTTATGATGCCTTTGGAAGAAGGAAGAGAGAAGCAATTGAGGATGTACCAAGAGTGGGCAAGAATACCACAGAGGTTGATATTCTGGAATCAAGTTATGAGGGACAATTGAGAGAAGAGATTACCATCCAGTCAAATGCCATCCTCACTTTCGAAAGGAGAGAGGAGAGACTCATTGACCCAACGGAAGGTGAGTATCTGTGAAGAAAATCCTTCGCACTTTTTTTATTCATGCCTCAGTTTTATTTGTTTGAAAGTATACCTTTGTCATTATAAATTTTTGTCACTATTGCCAAAAACTGCAAATAAGGAAGAGATGGTGTTTCCAGAATCTCTTAGGTAAAGCTCTCTAATTTTAAGGATGGGAAACCCTAGTTCTTGAGTTGCATTTTCACTATAACAATGGAAATCCCTAACCCAGGAGCATGAAACTAAATTTATTCTATATCTATGATAGACTGTATTTATCTCTATATATCCATGATAGACTGTAAAAACTTTTAATTTATTGCGGAGACTTTTTTCAGAGGATCTGAATTGGCATGTAACTCCTTTAAGTTTTGGAAACAATGCAAGTTCCTCCATTCTGATTTTTATGGATATTTATGCTTCTTATATTCATATAATTTGAGATTTTGTTCTTCTTGCATAGCTGTAATTCTTTTAAGCAATAAAAAGAAACTAGTGACAAAAACAGTGGCACTGTAATTTCATCACTGCTCAAAAGTTCAAATTTCATTGTGATTGTATTAAATTTTAAATAATACCACTGTTTTTTCTTTGATGTGGTTTTTCACTTTAGGTAATAATCTTACTTGACTGTAGAAAATATATAAAAATTTGTATATACATAAAAATACACACACATATAAATAAATATGCACTTATGAATATAACATTTTCCTTTGTTGTCTTTGTTCAGAGTATCAATTTAACTTATTTTAAGCTCTCTTCTTTTTTTTTAATCATAGATGTACCAATCTACCTCTGGTTTGATTCTAATATATCCAATTCTTCTTTTCCCACATCACCAGCTCCAAGCATGACAGAACAAGAAGACATATGTGTCTCCATGATTGGTTTTATAATTGCTCTAGTCATCACGGCATTGCTTGCACTTGTTGCTATAGCTGTGGCAGTGTCCTGCTGGCTAATGGCTTACAGGCGTCGGCCAAAGATTGCCGGTCCCCTGCCCCACCCACCAGAGTTCCCCAACCCACTTTTCACAACACCAGAGCCCGTAGCGGAACCATCCCCTGACTACCTCTCATGAAAGACTTAGTAATGATGAGACTACTGAAATAATCCCACATTGGCACCATCCATAATGGGAACAAGCCACCCAGTCAAGACAACGCTCCTGACCTCATAATACTGCCAATAGTTCAGTCCTGGTTCATTGAAAGAGGCAAATTAGGCACCAAAATTTTTTGTTGCCTCCTTTCTTGTTGTGGTTATTTTTTTGACATCTTTACAACAAATGAAAAAGAAACCTCAGGTGCTGGATGATAATGCAAATTGCTTGACGTCCAGTAGTGAATATTTTCAATGCAGGTATGTGGATGGTGCCTCTTCTTTTTATTTCATTCCCTCATTTTGTCAAAGGACTGAGAATAAAATGTTGCACAAACACTTGTCGGAGATGTGTTGTGTCTTTAATTGTGATTTATTTAGGCAGAGTAGAAGGACGAGTTGTGTAATGGCAGAAGTTGCTGTCATCAAATAGTGTTGTTGTGCGAATACATGTGATGTGTGAAAATGGGAATTAGACTTGAGAGGGGGCTTTGGAAAAGAAGAGAGAGAGAGACAGTAGAGGATGGAAGTAGGATGTATGGTTGCCCTCAGGAAAGTCTGCTTCACATTTTCTCCATAATATCATCTCCTCCGGTGGTTCAAAGATCATTTAGTTGGTGGCTGTCATCAGTGTCTATCATCTGTGCCTCAAGAATTACTACCTTGGTGGGAAACAACTAAGATAAAAGAGATAGATTCCCCTAGATTTGCCTAATTTGGCACATTTCCTGTGGGTTACAGAAGAGTTTTTCTTGTAGTCAGGGATCGTTGGATCTTTTATAGAAATGAATGCTCATTCAGAGCCATGGGAGGATTTGATAGTTTGTATGTTATGTTAACGTTTTAAAGTATATGATGTATAACTGTTGTAATATTTTCTACTCCGTATCCCCCTGTGATGTTTTGAAAGATGAATCATGGATGAATTTATGTGAATGTATTGTGATGAAGTTTGACTTCATGCATGCACACCCATGTTTTTAAACATGTATACAAACCCTTATTAAACAGCTAGAAGGATTTGCTTAGACCAGATTGCATAATTGCCGCTGGTCTCAGCCTTTTAAATGAATCCCTTTAATTGTCTTTCATGACATGAATTTTGTACATTAAAAAAAACGGTGCAGAGATAAAGACTATTCTCTAGTTGGTAGAGGTGTTGCAGGTAACAACACACTATAAATGATTGTTTTACATTAAAATGGCCAAAAAGGTGCAATTATTTTTAGTTATTTTGTGTGTGTGTGTGTGCAAGCCAAAGTCCTTCAAGGTCAATTTTTTGTAAATTGTACAATATTTATTCAGTTAGCTGAGTTTATTACTAAGAAAATTTAGTGGCTTCTGAAGGACACGACTGCTCTCTTTTCATTGTACTAGGGGGATTTAGCATGAAATTCCTTTTCTGATGACATGATTATTTCGAGGGATATACCCTCCAATATCTTTACTCTGTTATATTCAAAGCAAGGTCCACTGCCTTCAAGATAAGGTGCTTTTATATTACTAGTTACCATGGATAAGTCAAGAGTTCCTAACTGAAATATATTTTGGATTCATGTCACTCACATAATTGGATTCCCATGGTAATAGTACTTTTTTGTCATTAAAATCCCTAACAAAAATATCTCTTTATTAATTTATATGGCTATGGTTAGCTTACATCCCCACTAAAAATTATTTTCTTTGTTTGGTTTTGTATATCTGAAAATGATTAATATTATAAAGCATTCACTTTGTGTGGTTGTAAATCTCAACTAAATCTGTTGTAAATTGTCTAACTACTTTTATAAAGGCATGCAAGGAGTGTGTCTAGTTGTTCAATTCTCATTGAGGAATTGGTAATTCTTCAGTTAAGCTTATGCAAATTAATTTTGATGCTGTTTAGACCTCTCTTGTACTATGCCAAATCTCTCAATATTGCTGTCAATGAGAAATGGATCATATTTTAATATTGACATAATTCTCTCAAATTTAAAAAGCTTAATAAACTTTCTTACATAATATAATTGTCTTTTATTAACAAAGGTAAACATTTCTTTGACTATAGTTTCATCAGAATATGTGATGTAAATTAAAATCACACCAATACATTGAGCCTGAATTGATCATGTTCTAGGTTTTGGATGGAGAATTAGTTCTAAGCAAATTGCATTCCTGTTTATTGTGAACTAGTGGATCTGGCTTAATTTTATCAATTAGGAGTGACTGGTTTTACATTGTGAAATAATTAGACTCAATGTGCATTATATTAGAATAAATTCCATAAAATATTTGCCAAAAATTCTGCCAAATTATTGTGGGATTATAAAAAATCCGCAGCGAATACATGAATTTTCTGATCCAGGAAAAATTTCTGTACCTTATTCAGCTTTACTGTACCTTATTCAGCATACTTCATCTGTACCTTATTCAGCTAATTTACATAGACTCCCATGCAACAAAGTTAATTTGAGATGAATTATTGATCCACAAGTCTGTGTTGTATTTTCTTATTACTTCTGAGTACAGAAACAATTTTTTTAAGTATATCAGCGATATCCAATTGGTAAATATGAAAATAGTAATTTTTAAAGATTGACTTCTTCTTTTCTGTGGATTAGTTCATTAAATAATATTTATTTATGATAATGGCCAATTATTATTATACAAAATGTTGGAAAAATGAATAGTCATATTCCATTTGATACCATAAGTTAGGGGTTGAAAATAGATTGATTTCAACTTATCTGTCTATTGCAGAAGGGTTGATTGGTTACACCCACACAAGACATTTTCAAATCACATTTAATTTTATATGCTAATAAAAGTGCAAAACTGCAATCATGAAGTATTTTTATCATGATGGATTCCTGTTTCATACAGAGTATCAGATTTTATCATTGCAAACAAGACTAGTTACATTGTCAATTGCAGTCAAAATGACATGTTTGAACCAGCTAAAAACATGTATTTAAGCTGTTTAAAGACAAGTTGACCACCCCTGCCATAGGCAATGGCACAGATGAGGAGAGTACTGAAAAAAAGTTAACTGTTCTCAGTTATTGTTGCTCCTCTAAATTCATGAATAGTCTTAGGTATCAATCACCAACATTTCAAGTATATAGTCATAGTTATGAGAAGATTATGGTTACTTAACATTGAGAGGCAGGCATATGTGGTGAGCTCCACATGATAGCAGATAGCTATGTTCTTTTTAATAAAGTTTATTTTAATAGAGGTTAATACATTTAAAAGCAAACTGCCAGAATATCAAATACAGAATTACCAAATATTGAATATAGAAATGGTATTTCAGATTTAAACAACATATATAAACTTCCATTCTACAGGTATTTAAACAGTAAATAATTTGTGGTTGATCATCTGCTTCAGTCTTCAAGATGGTTCACCAGCTAGACGGATATAACATGGGAGGAATATTAAGTTTATGGATAAAATCAAGGCGGGAGGTATGTATATATATATATATATATATATATATATATATATATATATATATATAAACACACAAACACTAACACAAAAAACACCACACACATAGAAACATAAAAGGACACTTACATTGGATATTTACGTTTCAACGGCACGGCCGTCGTCATCAGAATCATCGTGCCGTCGAAACGTAAATATCCAATGTAAGTATCCTTCTTTTATGTTTCTATGTGTGTGGTGTTTTTTGTGTTAGTGCTTGTGCGTCGCCGGAGAGCGTCTTTTCCAAGTGTATATATATATACATACATACATAAATAAAGAGACTGGATTTGAAATGGAAGGAATTGCAGGCCCAGCTAACTCTGGGTTGAGAAGACAAGAAAATGATTTATTGCAGGTTTTGGAAATAATGGCTTCAATATTATTAGCACCTAACCTCCAAAAGTTGAAAAGAATGGTTCAGATCAAATATGGGATGAATTATGGGAGATAGCAATAAAAAAGTACATAGTGAGTACTTACTTAAATTTAACAATGGCTTTCAGAAAAAAATGAGTAGCTTACATATAGTGGTAACATTTTTGTAGCTAAAGGTAGCATTGCACAATGTTTAAAGTAATTATTACTGATAAATCAGTTGTTTATACTCCTTTACTCCCCATCAATTGGATAATAGTGACAGTTAATAGAAAGAAAAGAAGTTCTCATTAAGGAACTGTACAACCAAATCACAATTACAAAAATTTAACTCATTAAATTCCATGTATTTCAACAATATTCTACTGCTGGAAAAATTGCATTTTATGAATATGGAACCGTAATTATGGTTATTAACTTCAAAATTATTGAAAAGTTTTTAACTCTAACAAATCTATTTGTGTGATTTTTTTTTACTTGTTTAAAATTTAACCTTGTACACAAATCACCCTGTCTCCTAAACCTGTAAATCACCTTTTAACTATTGAAAAAGTTAGGTAGGTATCAGTCAAGTTTATTTAGTTTATTATTTATTCCATCTGATTAATTTTGATTTAAGCTTGGAAAAAAGTATATGCTTGTGATTTCAATGGTTGGGAATTTCAGTCGTATCTGGAACTGAATAAACAAAGTCAAAGCTCCTCTTTAAAGATATTTTTTGCCTTTCATTGGAGGGTTGGCTAATTCCTGCCCTAAAAGTTGGAATTTGATATATTAGGAATATTTCATTTAAAATAATGTTTCCTAAAGCATATCACGAGATTTTAACTGATGGAATGTGCGATTGTCTTTCTCATGGAAGTCGTAATGTCGGAGGTCGGCCGGTGGCGGCGGGGTAATGTCCTCGCCTGCCAATCCAAGGATCGCGGGTTCGATTCCTGATGGGTGGGTTTTTAGGCCACTTGGGTGTTTGTATTGTTGTCACTGTTGTGTTGTCATTGTTGTCCGATGTAAAAGCCTAAAGTGCTGTTTTCGGACCAAGAAGAATAATTACATAAACCTATCTCTGACCGATGTTATATGCCCCCTAATGCAATTTATATTTCAACGCAATAGTCCAACTTATACTGAAAAAGTGTTCTGAGGCCCGATTAAATTCAATTCTGTACAAGCCCTCCTACTGCGGGACAAATGCTTGTTTATGTGTAGCTCGCCCTGAGTTCCCAATACGAAGCGCATAGCAATGGGACAGTTTTTCGTCAACTTTAGATTCCCGCCTCAGAAGGAACTAAAATGGCTGCCGGTTTATCGCTCTCCCCTCTTCCTCCTTTCTCCCCTCCGCCGGGGGCGGTAGAGGAGGGCGCTCTTCCCCTCTCACGACTCCGCTCAGAGGGAAAAGGTCTGGAGTCAGTGAGAGTGCAATCACGCGGCGAACTGAAGAGTAGACGGGTCCCTGCGACAGCGCGACAGACGTGGAGTTCCCTCTGTTCTGAAGGGGTGCGTACGCTCTATCGAAAGTAGTGTTGTTGTCGACCTTCCTCACAGCAGCCAGTGTCCATGCGTTTGCGCTCCGGGTTCCGTTCGCTTAATTCCCCGAAACCCTTGGGCCGAGGCGGGAAGAAGGTGCCGTGAGCAAATGGATCGGTGCGCGGTGGACGATGAGACCATTGCCGAGCGACGATGGAGGAAGAAGGACTCGTCGATCGACGACCTAATCCAAGACCTAACGATCCGTGTGACGGACGACGCTCCGGATGAATCCGAGGCCAAGAAAGGAGGGACAAAGAAATTTTCGACGGCGACGCTGAGGAACGGTCGTGTGCTGTCAGGTCCCACCACAGCCCTGGATCTCCTGCACTGCAAATCGGACTACGACTCAAAGAGCGGGCCAGGCAGCGACATTTCTGACGGATCGGCCAAGGTGTACGGCCACCCGGAAGTAAAGGAGATCACCACGGGCAAGTTCACGGTGACATGCGTCCGCCGGGGGATGGATGACTGCGGAGGCAAGTCACCGCCGGCCGCCTCGGAGCCGCTTTTGTCGCCGGGATGGAACGCGTTCACCTTCTCGGACCCCGAGACGCAATTGACGGTTCACTCCATCGCCTCGATAGGCATCGGTTCCACGGACGGCAAGAAGATTTACATCAGGAGGGTGCCCACGACTGCTTCGGAGATCCTCAGCATAGTCAACCCTCCGACGTGAGTCTTTGCTTTTTCATTTTTTTAAATCTCTCTCAGTATTTCAGTTTGCAACAGCAAAACTCTCAGTTATTATGTGTACCTCCTCAGTTCGAAATAATAGGACCTGTTAACGGGAGGTGCTCGTATTTCTCTTTCGATAAAGTGGAGATAGAACAACATGTAGTTAGTTTTTAAGATGTAGAGAGGTAGACGTGGTGGGTAGAAGTGCTCCATAATTTCTGTATACCAGTGTAACGAAAAATTAAGTGTGAAATGTGACTGAATTTCATGGTAGAAAGTGTATTTATCATCATGCGTTATGGGCGCATGAGAGCTATCCAGGATAGCAACAGCTAGGTTACCATGGCTCTCTATGTTTTGCCCTTACCGTTAGGACCTTATAGGTCCTAGCGGACATGCTCATGAATTTGATCTTTGGAATGATTCCCGCGAGTTTCCCAGTCCATTAGGAACGTCGTTGGTGTGATTTGAGTTGCTGATAAGGGAGCTGAACTAGCTTTGATCGTTGTCAGTCTTGTCCCGTAACGTATTGTAATTGTTTTTAAATATTGGTGGCGCACTGCAAAGGTACTTCTTAGGATCGTTCCAATCAGCCCTAAATTTCCTTAGGCAGAAAAACCAAGCGAGATCAATATCGAACGCTTAAGCTTCAAACGCCGCAACTTTTTTCAGGGAGAGAATATTTTTATAAGACCCTTCACCTGTGGCTTTTCGGGGAAAAGTGTATTAATGTTTATGTTCACAGGCGTTATAGGTAGTGAATCTCGTCGAAAATAGCCTCCAGGAGCTGCCTTCCGTCTACAGAAAGATACGCGTTCTCTGAAGTTGTAACACGTTCCTTCATTGCCCAGAAACTGATAATTTGTGATGTGCTTTACGATGTTCATTTTTTTCTTTGTCTCTTACCTTTGATTGGCCAGGAGATGCTGAATCTATTTTAATATAAGAAGCCTTGTTAATCGAACAAAGAATGCAGTAATTAGCTGTGCATTTGTGGAATGCCGACACGATTGATTCCCCTAAATGGATTAAGACTATTTAATGAAAAGCGAAGATTTAGCTGATCTACCTACTCATTGAAATTGTTGCTGTTTACTTCAAGAGTTTTAACTTAATTGTTGTCTCCATTTATCGCTCACCTAAAGGCGATTTTAGTATCTTCTGTAAGCAACTAGAGGAGGTCTTGATCTTCCATCAAAAGCATAATCCTAATACAGTCATAGGGACTGACTTGAACATTGATATGGCCTGTGATTCAAGGTACAGGACTCAACTTGATATTTTACTCTGGGCCTTTAATCTGTATTGTGTCGACTCACAGTCAACCAGAAACTCTGCATGCTTAGATAATATTATTACTAGTTACGATGTCTTGGAATATTCTGTAAATGTTTTTAATCCTGTGATATCTTATCACAGTTCCTTCAGTGAATATGAATGTTCCTTCAGTTGTGAACTGTAAAAAAACTAAAATTACTTCAAGCCGTATGGCGAATTTCAAACAAAGTTTCGTTCAATTAATATAGCAAAAGATACCGCTATACATCCCTCTGAATTTAATAACTTATTCACAAGTTCCTTAGACAATATTATTTGTAAAATCTTCCAAAATTCCAATCTGGATTTGAAAGATTTCCTCAATAGATCTCCTGCTCCTACTGAAACTTTTCGCTGGAAGTGGGTTACTCCATCTGAAATAGTAAAATTGGTTGCTAAATTTAAGGGATCTAAAAAGTAAAGATATCTATGGCCTCTCTAATGATATTATTATGGCCATTATTTCATTCATCAGATTTCCTTCCCACTCTCTGTGGTCATCAATTCCTGTTTTTGGTCTGGACACCTACCGAATGTCTTAAAATACTTTTTAAATAATACAAATTTATAAGTGAAGTGATAAAAACGACCCAAAAAGTTGCCACCCAATCTCCATCATTCCTATTATTAGCAAAGTTATTGAGGATATTGGTAGTGCCTAAATACTTACATATCTAGAAAGAAAGAACTCACTCATCCCCTCACAGTTTGGCTTTAGACCTGGAAAGTCTACAGAGCAAATTGTTGAATATGTCTTAAAACAAATACTGTGTGCTTTTGAAGATAGGCTGTGCTTATCTCTTATTGTTTGTCCCCTCCTCACACTAAATCCTCATTCAAAAAGTGTGGTATTATGGCATCCAGACCTCTGAACTAAAAGTCATGACCTCATATTTCAAAAAACTGTAAACAAATGACAGAAGTAAATGGCTGTACGTCAAAATTCTTGCAATTAAAAAATGGTGTGCCACAGCAGTCTATATTTGGTCCTCTGCCATTTCTGCTGATGATCAATGACTTACAAGTCAGATACCTGCACATTGTATCCTGTATACTGATTACACTATGTTTATAACAAATGTAAAAATCCTGAACAGGCACATGAAGAACTAAAAGACATGCAACCAGCAAGCTAGTGAATGGTTCTTAGTTTTAAATTGGGAAAAAACACAATTTCTTCTATGTTGCCTTAGAAGGATAAGGTGGAGCTCAAAACTCTGTCAAGCTCCTAGGGTTTTTTATTGACTATAACCTTTCCTGGTAAAGTCCTGTAACCGCAATCTTAAAAAAAAACTTTCCAAGAATCTTTTCCTAATCAGGAGACTAAAAAGCTGTGTTCCTGAGAATAATTTGAGACTTGCCTATTTCGCCTTTTTCCAAAGTCACCTAAGTTATGACCCAAGGCTTAATACAAGCCGTAATACAAGGTCAAGAAATATGTTAGACATTACCCAATGCAGATTTTCCAAAAACTTCAACCAGTCGGATAACCTTACCTTAAAATTCTATAAGCAACTCCCCATGCTGCAAGACAGATTAGTTATAACAGGTTCAAAAACGTAATTGAGGATTGGTTGATTTCAAACCCCTTGTATTCTTGTAGAAAATATTTTGAACTGGACTTCTCAAGAGTGAAATTATAATACATGTGAATCTCTTCACCACGGCAATGAATGTATGTATTTATATGTTTTTGTTTTGACAACATCTACAATGGAAAGTGCTACCCTTTGATAAATAACGATTATTATTATTTGTTATGTTTTCGCACAAATCCCAAACAAATAATTTGTAAGAGCGAACAGCGCTTTAATTCTGTTATATTGCAAGAATAATGATTCATATAAAAATGGTGGTAAACACGTTAATTTAAATTGAAAACTGGCTTTTATTACTTCTTATATCACATCCAGAAATTTTTACATACCACATTTCCACAGCCGAAAATGACCGCATCATTATTTGGGTATTTCGATGAGTATACTCTATTATGAAGAAAACAGTATTTTTATTCCCGCTTGTTGATTTTTTTTCATAATGCAAAATTGTTATTTCCTTAAACGAGTGTCTAAGTTGGATCTATTGTGGAATAAACCTTGTACTTAGAAGAAATAACAGTTGACGAGGTTCTAACTTCGTACATTTGGTAAAATACGCAATCTTGCGATTTTGTGTAAGAATGGTTTTTCAACCACTTTTTTAAAAGTTTATTTAATATTTTCATGTTTATTTGGTGGTTATCCCATTTATCCTTTCTCAAAGCATATATGAAAATTTATTGAGAGGTTTTTGTACTGTCATGAATATTTACACTAATACTCAGAGAATCTTAGGCATTTGACTCAAGATTAGCAATTTAATCGTATTAAAATGAATAGCCACTACATATCTTTTTTTTAAATATTGAAATACTTGTGTATCGTTTAATAACGTGAAAAAGGTGAAATGAAATTGTATCGTTGTGAAACAGGGTACTTATTTCCTTCCTGCATTATTCCTGCACACATTCATGTTTTTATATGGGAATATTACCGTGTAACCATGTTCCATCTATGCCTTCCTCTGTGTTATTTTATCCTCAAGAAATCGATGAAAAGCTAGCGAAGACCTTAGACCGCCTTCGGGAGTTAAGATATCTGTAAACTTGGTCGTATTTAGTTTTGTCTAAAGTTAGTCGCAAGATTCACCAAGGCCTGTTACATACCGAGGCATACTGGACTGGTAGTGTTTTTAAATTTTTTGCTATACACGAACGACTGAGCACTGAATAAAAGCAAAGGAAACTGGATAAGATGCGGATTCAGATTTCTCGAGCTGGGTGTGCCAAGCATCTTTCAAATGCAAGTAATGCTTTTCGAAAACGTAGCTCACTCAGCTTCCCCACCTACTCACCTTTCGAATGAATTTGCCTTCGCCTATCAATGATATTTTATATTAGAAGTCGGATTATCTTATGATAAATTATTGTTCCATCAAATCCATATATGTATATCAGTTCATGGCGTGCATTCACATTTGGAACACAATTGAGAGGACCTTTCGTAAGTGTCTCACAAATATTGTTAGCAACAAATCCTCCCGGCGTTACTTTTTGGAACAAAGTTAATTAAATCATTAGGGGTCGTTTACGATTGAAATAACTTTATGATAATCCGCATACCTTATGCCCTCTATCGTGGTTTCAATAATTTGAAGACAGAATTACTGATGTTGTTGCAAATAAATAGCAGCCGCGTCCAGAACTTCCTTTGGAACCTGCCAACTATAGACAAACTCTTCCCAGTGCTCAAGAATGCAGAAAGCCCTGAATTGAGTAATTTTTATATGCATGAATGAATCTGCAATGAAGTTGCAATTACTGGATAAAAGAAATTTATTAATTAATATTGTTATTCAGTAAGAGGAGCGAGCAATTTTTTCCTGTTCTACCTCTAAATAGGTACCTAGGAAGAACCATTAGTAAATCTTCATTTGTAGGTGTAACACTGCTTTTATCATCACTGTAATTATTTCCTTGTGGATGCATTCGTGTAGTTTATTTTCGGAATTTCTTTGTCGATCATTTATTTCTCTCTGAGAGGGTGGATCCGATTTTTGACCTTCTCTAACTGTTTGTATTATTACTTCGGGAATGATAAGTTTGGGTTGAGGAAGAGGATAGGTTCGGGTGTTGCCATAGCAGTAATGAGGTCACTAATACCAGCAATAAGATCAGTGTGTATTGATTGTTTTGTACATGTCGAGAAGGCGGTTCGATAGAGTGAATTGAGTGGAGTAAGTAAATGTATTGCAGAAGATAGGGGTAGACTGGAGAGAGAGAAGACTTATCCGCAACATGTACATGTCCCAGGCTGATGAGGTGCGAGTGGCGGATGGAGAATGTGGATGGGCAGTGTTAGGAAGAGTAATGAAGGGTTGTCCATTATCACCTGCATTGTTCAACGCATGTACTGAGATTATGGCAAAAGTGCCATGGGAAAAACTGGAGATATGAACGATAGTCGGAGGGGTTGATAAAATCACTTCAAATTTCAAGAAACTGCGGGAGATGCCGCGACTGTAACTTTTAACGGAGTCATCCGCTAATATGGATTTCAATGCAACAATTTCAGAGTGTAAAAGTCATTCGCTTTGACCGGGATTCGAACCCGGATCCCTCGATGTCCGGCCGAGTGCTTTAGCCAGTTAAGCTACCGAGGCGTCCGCCTGGAGAGGGAGATTTCAATGTCCCATCTATTGACACATCATTGACTATTACACATGGAGCACATATAGTTTTATAACGGACGGTAAAAACAAAGGACTCTGCGAATCGCTATTGAATTCTTTTAATTTGAACTCACTGAAACAACTTGTCACTTCCATCAACTAGGGGTGATAATATTCTTGATTTGTTAGCAACAAATATTCCCGATTAAAGTCTTAACTATAGAAAAAAAGGAATTAGTGACCACAGAGTAGTAATCGCCGAAATACTGAGGATACGTGGAATAATTTCCATGAGATCACGCGCTCAGCAGTCAATAAGTTAATTTCCGGTAAATTTATAAAAGAAGAGACGGAAAACACGGAAATTTGAG
Source organism: Hetaerina titia (assembly GCA_037158775.1). NCBI lineage: Eukaryota > Metazoa > Arthropoda > Insecta > Odonata > Calopterygidae > Hetaerina > Hetaerina titia. Next base: position 69,845,187 of record CM073771.1, read on the forward strand.
GGCACAGTGCGGATGTAAGAAAAGTATTACGACGACAAAGACTATATCTCGTCAAGATTGAAAATATTAGGGATGAATTCGCTAGCGACAAAAAGAATGAGATCACATATGATTATAAGATATCCAGGGCGAATGCCACGAATGGATTTTGGAAAGTGTTAAGTGAATTCAAAAGGAAAAGGTTAGCGAAAAATTTGAAAGAGAATTCAAAAGCATTTAGGTCATGCGTCAGAGAAGTTCAGGGAAATAAGTCCACTGCTAATTCACTCAAAAATGATAAAGGCAAAAGAGTAACCAGCAGTTTGGAAAAGGCTAACTTATTAAATTCCTTCTTTCAAAGTATCTTCACCAACATGTCACAGCCGACCCCGGTGGCGGCGGGGTAACGTCCTCGTCTGCCTCAACTCAAAGGGTCGCGGGTTCGATTCCCGCCCGGGTGGGTTTTCCTCCACCCAGGGTTTGGGTGTTTGTAAATGTGACCACTGTTATCATTGATAATAGTCCGATGAAACGGCCAAAGTGTGCTGTTTTCAGACTAATGTTAAGTAAATAAATACCTTCGATAGCTTACCAAATCGTACCGGTCAGCCGATGCCCAAAATTGAAATCTCATAAAATGGAATAGAATGTTTGTTGAAAAATATCGAGCCTAATAAATCTTCCGATGAAATACCCGCTCGTACATTTAAGGATCTAGCCTCGGCAATTGCACCGTATCTAGAAATAATAATTGAGAAGTCGCTGGTAGATCACAAGGTTCCCACAGATTGGAAAACGGCTAACGTAACACCAATATTTAAAAAAGGGAGACAAGGAGGAACCGTGCAATTACAGATCTATTTCCCTCACATCCATTTTGTGCAAGGTTATGGAAAATATATAGTAGTTGCTAGTTCGATCGTGAGACACCGAGGTAATCAGAAGTTATTAATGAAAATCAGCACGGTTTACGAAAAGGTAGATTCTGCGTGATACAGCTTGCGCCTTTTGTTCATGATATTCTTATTTCGGGAGAGAGCAATGTTCCAGTGGACGCAATTTTCCTAGATTATAAGAAAGCCTTCGACAAAGTACCTCATAGTAAACTGCTCGCAACGCTAGAAGCATATGGCATAGATAAAAATATCCGGGGTTGGATTAAAGACTTTTTCAGTGGTCGGATACAAAGAGTAGTCATACTCGTAGATGAAGTTAGGTCAAATGTAGTAGAAGTTACTTCAGGTGTTCCCCAGGGAAGTGTTATCTCACCTCTTTTATTCCTACTCTACGTTAACGACATTTACTCCGTACTCACTAGTATAACACGTTTATTTGGCGATGATGCAGTGCTTTGCCGTGATGTCCGTGATCCTGAGCGCACAACAGCTTTTTAAGATGACCTTAATGTTATACAATGCTGGTGCGACGCTTGGCAAATAGAATTAAACTTAAAAAATTGCGTAGTTATAAATTTTTGGAAAAAAAGCAATTCCCAACCGAGCGCCTGCTGCATTGGGAACACAGAAATGTAATGTGTAGACTCAATTAAATATCTAGGCGTTACCTTCACTCACGATCTCTACTGGGTGAAACACATACGGGAATATGTAGAAAAGTTAACAAAAAAATAGAATAAATTAGAAAAGTACTAGGTAAATGTGATGGAGAGGTCAAAGAGAAATGTTATCTGTCGTTGGTTAGGCCTCATTTAGAATATGCATCGAGTATATGGGACGAAGTTGGATGAATTAGCGAATTGGATCGCGTGCAGCGTAGAGGACTAGCTTGTAAAACGTGAACTAGTTTGTAAACTTGCGAGGAGGAGCTAGACTTGTAAAACGCTGTTATGATAGCTTAGTAGCGTATCCAAAATATTAAAGCAGCTAGGCTTGGAATCACTCAAGCAGCGAAGGTTAAATTACAGATTGAAGCTTTTGCGTTAATTGGAAGAATGAGATTTAGTAGCGATGTTGAAAATGTATTATTACCCCCATCGTACTACGGTAGCATAGATCATGTGAATAAAATTAGATTAAATGTAGAATAGATAGATTTAAGATGTCATTTTCTCCACGAACTATAGGGAATCATATTAACATTGTTTGAGCGCAGTAGAGTTATGTTCGGGCAAAATTATTCTGGTGTGTGTATTCATTCCCTGCCACACACCCTAGTGGCGGTTTGCAGGGTATATAAATAAATAAAAATAAAAATTTTTAACCATGTTAGTCGAACCTTTTGTCGGTGGGATTTTGGCCTTGATATATTGCGTGCACATCCGGTCGTATAAAGTTTCTAAGGGTGCCATCGGCGAAATCTCCCAACCCCTAGACGCTTCCGCAGCGACAAACTCCAGCATTGTGCCAAGTTCCACCTTTTCACCCCTTCCAACACTATTTGCAGCCAAAAATTACGGATCTCTTTTTTGACGCAATGGCAATAGGATGCGGAGAGACTCCGACGGAAAATAACCTTCGTTGCTCGTAATTTGATGAGCACGGTTGACTATTCAGAGAAGGTTGAAAAAAGAACAGGATGTGAGGGTTCACCCGCAGGAAAGAAAATCTAGGATTACAAGGTGAAACACCTGAAGGTTCTAATAAATGGGTGGGGGTAAACCTCAGCCCACGTCTCGGACATCGTCTCGTGGTGTCAGAAAATGACCCAGATAGAAGTTTTATACTTTCACAGACTCCCTATAGTCCATATTTTCCACAATTCGCATGGCCCACCTGATAATTTTGCCATGTACCCAGGTCCCCAAATGGCCAAGGAACAAGGGCATAAGAATTGGAGGTCAAAATTCCCGGGCATTTTCCGGTTTTCCAGACCAAACTTTGAAAATTTTCCAAGTTGTTTTTTCAACAATTTATAATGTAGATAAGTTCATCAGACAGTGAAAATGTTACAAATTACATATTCGGGTGTGATGTAGTAAAACAGTTCCATTATGAGCGAGACGAAAACTATTGCAATTTTCCACTTAATAAAGATTTATTTTCGACTAGTTTCGATGTACTACATCATTTTTTGAAATACACATTTAAAACTACACAAAAGTCACGCTAATGTATTTTGATTTATTTATTTATTCTGCAAGCCACCGCTAGGATATGTGGCAGGGAGTGAATACGTGTACGTGTATATCTAAAATCTAAATCTCTTACGTCTATCATTCTTGCCTCAGAATGGGCAGCCATCAACGTCATGCTCTTCCCCCTCACCATTCGGGTCACAATTATGGTTTTGATAAATTTCGATGTTAAATTTATGAATCATGGAATTTGTGAAACAGTCTTAGAATACTAGATGTACTCTCTCAATTTTATGACAAATTTCGTTAGAAGTAGTGGAAATTTGACATACATTCATTGCTTTATTATTTGTAATAAGGTATTTGTCCTAGTGTGTTAGGTCATTGGTATTTCGATCATAAGATTTGATTTAAACCCTCGCCTGTTTTTTATTATTTTTGCTTTTTGCTTACAGCCTGATAGGTCCTCAATCTCCCGTTTCTTTTATCCGAACTATACAAGTAGCCTCATGTACCCGAACTAGCCTGATCGTGTGCCTCAGTATGACGCCAATGCGTCGAAACTAGTTGTACCGAATAAAATTGAGTGGAAAGATACGTTGTTACTTTTACTTCAGTCATAATGGATTTCCACAAAGTTAAGCTTGAAAACATCGAATATTTCATTCATTAAGTTCGTAGTTTCACTCTTGGGGTATGCATTTCTTTTCTCTCATCTACTTTCATGATCTAAGCACATCCACCATTGAATATCTCGTTAAAATGGCTAATTACTAATATAAAGAACGTGCATGTAGGGTATCGGAAAATTCATGTAGATGACTTCTAAAGCTTGAGAAAATAAACAGATATATTTATCAATATAATCTTGAAATATAACGATAAATTACATAGAGACAAATATTCGTCATTCACAGTTGAAATTGCATTTATTGTTCGATGCTACGGAAATACATGTATGTTTTATCAATTTTTTTATGTATATCGATATATAACGAGTAGTTGTTACCCTTGCATGGAATTACATTCGCAATGAGGCGCTGTGCTCATCGCTATGGTTGATGCATAGTATTTTCCCTCGCGAAGAGTCAATGAGGTAACACCAAATATCGACCGCCGTATGAAACAGGTTCCCATGAATCGAGTTCACTTTTGTTCGAAGTCCTGTCTCGTCCATTCAAGACTGCCCATTATCAATCACGCGGCTCTCCACTGAGGTCATACAACCGCGTAGATCCTTCGGATTCCTCAATCCATTTCCTTCGCACTTTTCCCGTTCGGTAATTCACCACAGAGCGGCGGCATTATTTCAAGTCGTAAAATCTCTTATGTCTCCCCACAGTAGGTGTCGTTATTAAGCTCCCTACAGTATGTATTACGCACAACTCTAACCAAAAATCAAATTCTTTCAAACCAAATGCAAACTGCCAGACGTCATGTAGGTGCTTACTTCGCTCCATCAGATTCGCGAAAGCCTGTCCTCGCTATCCCCCACGAAAGGAGCGGAGATGTGTTTGAAGTTGAGTTTTGTTGGGTGTACTTATCAGCTCCATGGAACCGTGGCTGTGGGAGGTATCCACGTCGGCGGCCGGTGTTCGAAGGCCTAGGATGGCGAGGTTTTTCATTGATGTTCATCCCTTTGAGTGCGTGAGGAAAATTTTCACATCCCGCAGTCTCAGGGTATTCATATTTTTGTGATGTGTTGACCCTGTCATCATAGTCGATGGATTTAAGGTAGTTTCTGGACTGTCCTTTCATTTACCTCTTAATATTCACAAAACCCAGCAAGCTGTCTCAAGGGCATGTGCCAGGGGTTGTTACGACTGCTGGTTATTTATGTATAAATATTAACTTATGCATGAATTTAAATATATACATAATTTAGTAATGAGTCTGTTCGAGTAAAATTTAAGATTTCCTTTTGAATCTGTTAGTGCTGGTCTCTATCTCTCTTATTTTATCATGTTGATCCCATCTGCGAATCTAATGTGGGGCTGTGAAGATGCTCTCGGTGTCACTTAGTAAACTTGGTTATTCTGCACTGTTCTAGTGGCCTTAGTCTTGCTTGCTGTTCTCGTGACTATAGGGTCCCTAAGACCATCGCTCATCGCATGTATTTTTGCCTAGCTAACTATTGCTATACAAAAAGTTTTTCTTAAGTCCTCCATTCTTTCCGACTGAAAAAGGGCTCATTCGGGAAATTGAGAAGGTTCCACGCCAGGCAGCCAGATTCGTTAAAAACTCTTGCGATAAAACGAAAAGCGTCAATGAAATGCTTCTGGTGTTGGAGTGGGAATCATTAGAAGAAAGACGATTACATGCTAGGTTAAACTTACTAAAAAAATGCAGATCCGCCTGTTTCAGCATTGGAGCCTTGCAAACTATTCCCACTCCAACATATATTGGTCGCTTGGATCATGTATATACAATTCGGGAAATAGATGCTAGAACTAGCAGACTCTTCCCCTGGACAATACGGGATAGCAACTCTAGGGTTATAGATAGCAAAAATTCCACTTGTCACCCTCAACGTCTATGTAATAATTAGTTCTGCCCAATTCCATCCACTTTCACTAATCTCGTCTGTTCTGTTGTCAAAACTCTTCCCGCATGATCGCATTAGAATTCCATTAAATAATGTAGTATTCATTACGGTAAGGTTTGCTTTGCTTTGTCTGTTTTTAAAATTCCCCTTCCATCCCTCGTCTCTCTCTATGGGAGGAGCTTCCCGCTACCTGCCGCGTTGGGTCACTTTCCCTACCCGTATTCTAGGGGAACTAGACCATTATTGTATGTTGATATCCATATGGTAGTGGAATTTTGCCTTCTTACTTGTCAAATTCTACCTTTCACGTTATTGGATAAATTTTTACTAAATTCTCAGGTGCAATTGTTTGTTGGTTAATAGTATATGTATTTGCACGCGTGTAAGTTGAAAGGGTTTTTGCATGAATGTTTACACCACTTTGGGTGTAGGTTTGCATGAATGTGTTGATTTTACATGTGGTTTTGTTCCTTTTTCGGGTGGTGACGTAGCACCCCCCGCCATACGTCCTTGCGGTGGTTTGTGGGGTTTTATGTAGTTTCTTTCTTCCAGCTTTCATGCCATTGATTAAACTTATCCTCTTCCTTCTTTTTCCCCGTTTACCTGAAATTCTCCTCTCTATCATTAAGTTAAGTATTCCACTATCTATTCTCCACCCTATTCGAATTTCATCTAACGACTCTCTCTTCTCCCACCGTATTGAACTTCGTCGTCGCTACTCGGTGACACATATTGTCTCCATTCTTCTCCCGGCGTTCATCACAAACGCCTCAATAATCTACGCTCAACCTCTTACTGCAAAACCAGGTTTCATAATCTTTCAGGGCTATGTTCTATATTAGTCGCCAATAATATTTTTTTACTCATCTATTTAACGTCTTGCTCATCAGTTCTCTTCTCTTTACAAATGTTTCTTTCGCCCATGAAATTCTTCTCCAGGTGTTGCTACTATTTCCATCACCCAATTAGTGGTCAAACACGTTCTAAAAGTTATTTTTTATTCCCTACTACTTCAATTCATAACTTTCTGGTGTTGCATTTGACGGTATCACTTTTCATAATTAACATTCAGTCATCATCATATAAAACCAGTACCAGTAAAACCAGGCGTAACTTGTTAATGTTATCCATGGGTGATTTCGGACCGAAATTGTTTAACTGAAAAGTTTTTTTTTCCGTTTTCTGAAATTTCTGTATAATCCTTGAATTCCAAACTAGGAAACTTTCAGGTACTTGCTGGAAATTTAATAAACCTCATGATGTATTCTTTCGTGAATTAAGAGCAAAATTCACTGAGCTTATGTCCTACGTGCACACTTTCATTTTTGTCATATTCACGCCCACTCTTTTTCATGTTTTTCTCTCTTCGTAAGAAAGGCTTGATTTCGCTTATTTGTAGGCTCCGTTTTATTATATAATCTTTCGTGTCATTTATGCCACGTAACATCAATTATTTTTTTATATTTTGATAAGAGAAAATTCGAATGCTTTTTCTTAAACAAATGCCAAAGATATCATATTTGACTTGTTTCTCATCCTCGTGCCGTCCTTATGTCTATTTCTCTGCCTTCTTGTAACCCGCACAAGCATCATTTTCCCTTCTGCCCCGGCTTTCAGGATCTGTCTCTCTCACAATCACTATCTCCTCCATTCACTTTCTCTGTCTCGTTCGAATTTCATTTACTCTCTTCCCCCGCCGCATGGAAAACTTTATCGTTTGTCTTTCCCAAATCCAACTTACTTTCTCGAGAAGGAGAAAATCATAAACCAAAATATATTCCCGAGAAAAATGTAAGCTCGAGTTGAGTTGAATCGAGTGTACACACATACAGCAGCGTTATAATATGGCGTTTCATGACTTTTTATCAATCACGCGAAAAAACTCTCAATGGCGTTCCGTTATGGAAGCTTTAATTCGTGAAAAGGATTAACCACCGTGGCACGTAATTAATTAATTTGTTCTAATTTAAATTAGACACCGTGACGGAGCTGACGGTAGCATTACGTGTCCACTCACTTTAGGTAGCAACTTCGTCTCCGCCTAGTTACTAATCTTGCGAATAATTTATCCATCGCGATGATTATCTCGTCCCGGTTTGAGTTGACCTATTTTTCTGATACGCTCAACATATTTTAGCGAATTTGATGTTTTATTCTTTTTAATCATATTTTGTCGAACCACCATTGCGTAGAAATGTGCGACCAGTCGGTATTGCGAGAGAATTTTGGTTCAATTTACACCACTTCTTAGGGTAAGGGGTGAGGGTAGAGACAATTTTTACTGTTCATGATTTTTCTACCAATATTAATTGACGGACGACATAATATGAAATTTTTCTAGTCTTCAAAAGCAATTATCCTTACTTGTTCAAATGTTAGTCCATTTGTGGGGAGCGAAATGTCGCAACTTTAATATTCTTTAATTTTTAGTGCTCTTTCATATTTTCCTGTGAACTTTAGACCAATGGTTTAGAAAGGACGCAAAGAAATTACAGACTAGCAAGTGAAATTTCTGTAGATATACTTTTTATTTTGTGTTCGATGAAAGCTGATTGCCCTGAGCTGATTAAATGGGTCTATAAAGGTTTGCATCTAGATTTCCTTGAAATTTGGCGAATGTGTTCATAAAGGCCTTTGATATTGATAAGAGTGCATATATTTTTCGGCAATTCTAGGTTTTTAAAAGAATACTTCCAATGTAACCATCTACATCTACATAATACCCTGCAAGCCGCCGCAAGGGCTTGTGGCGGGGGGTGTTAGGTAACCACCCAAAAAAAGGAATAAAGAAAAACCGCATTCAAAACTAATATACACATGCAAACCCAAATCCACAGTAGTGCATACATTATTAGAAACATCCTATCATTTTACATGCATAAAAATACACATCTACCTCCCTTCACCCCACAAGCATGCAAGTACACATGCTTAATTATAACAAATAATTGTACCTTAGGATCCAGCAAGAACCATATGACTCATGCGATTAGCAATCGTTTGGTTTATTTCCTTAGTTATTTAAGTGTGCGGAAATGAAATTAGTAGGCTTTCTTGGTTTGAATGAAAATATTCAGAATCAATCGCCGCTTCAGCTATCTTCATATTTTCAATAGAAATATGCATGAAGGGAAAGCCTTATTGTCCTTCCTTGTCTCTTATTGAATTTAAAAGATATTTTACATTTTATTCTAATTTAAAAGATAAATTTTATTAAAACCAGATTGGTAATCTAACTTTGTGTACGAAATTCGGATATCACTCTGATTACAAAACACAAGGAGCCCTACAAAGTCGGAAATTTGAAGTGACTTAAACGTGTTTCCAAGCTGCATCTCAAAAGACAGCACTTTCCCTCAGAAAAAGTTTGTCTGCTGAGTAATATTCTTTCATGCGACTAACTTGCTAGTCATATGCATTGATTATCCTTACCACAGTTTGACCACCCCTGAACCAGTTATTTAGGCCCAAGGGCGATTGATGGCGCCCCCAAAGCCTGAAATCTGATTTGCCAGGGTGACGACGTCCCAAAGGTCATCAAGTGACACTTCCGTTATCGAACAATGTCGACGACTGAAACGGAATGCTTGAGTGAACTGATTACGTGACCTAATTACGTGATGCATGGGACAAGTTTCAAATGGAGAGATTTCTTTTCTTCTCTATGCAAGGCGGATTCAGATGAAAGGCAGGCATGTGAGGCTGTTGATAAGCAGTTCGGATAGTGAGTGATCCTTATGTGTGCGCGCGTCTCTGTGCACGTAACACCATTTTAGGCGCGACGCGGAGTAAAATCTCCAAGCTGCATCGCCAATTAGCATCTACTCACGCGTTGTATAAACCGCAGTCCACCGGACTGCAGGCCGTCGGCTGATCAGCCTGCAGTTAAAATGTACATATTTGATCTCATTACTATGCATCGCGCAAATGTGCCTTGCCTCCTGGCCGAGTGACGCGGGTCATTTTTTGCTTCATCTGCTAACCTTGGGTTCCCCTTAACTTAAATTGATTGAAACGGAGTACATTTCTGAAATATCATCGTTGGTGGATATATATTTTTTGGCAGTTGTGTAAAGTTCGCATTAGGTTTTTGAGATGCCCAGAATATAAGTAGATATGAACTTGTAGGCCTCGCCTTGTACGGCACTTAAATACCCTTACACCTCACATTACAGTAGAAGTTTAACAACTCCACTAAATGTTTACACGTACCTTCGTTCAATCCGCGTAAACGCTCATCTTTTCCTCCCTCTGCATTATTTTTCAATCCATTTGGTCTCAGCCATCAACTTTCCATTCCCCTCTATATTCTCTACAAAAATTGTCTGGCTTCTGATTTCTCACATCTCCATAATACTGGTAGTTCGTTGTTTGTTTGTACCGTAGAAATTAAAGTGATGGTTTAGACGACATTTATATAATTTATTTAATTATTTCTTGCCCATAATGTTTTCATATTTTACGTGTGCATAGGGTGATGACAAGATGTGTACTGTTGCCAACAAAATGTAAAAAAAAACAGTCTAACCAACCAAGTGTTAAAAGCTTAACGAGCAAAAACACTGAGTAAGTCTTTTAATGGGGATCCGCGCATTGTTTGAGGAGAGTTGTGGTCAAGAAAAGAAAATAAAAAAGCAAACCAGATACGTATTCCGCAAAGTTCGCGGGTGGCGTTATTAAACAAGAATAATAATGATGGAATGGCGATAGAAAAGTCGGAACTTGGAATGGTAGGAGGGGATTGTGTAACAGTGATGCTCATTCATTGTTTCGTGGATGAACATTTGATCACCATTAGTCAATAACGAAGGTAGAAATTACTAAGATGTGTCAATATTTCATCGGTAGATGAATTTCCAAGAGGAAGGGCCCGGTAAGCGAATGTTGGAACGCAAAATTTAACTTTGATGGCAGAAACGGTGGGCTATTTCGAAAAATGGATTCCGGTGACGTAAAAAACTTCCTCGCGATAATTTTTTTCCTTGTGAAAAATTACCACGGGGAAATTTTTTATTGCTTATTATCCTTAGGATTAGTTCTGGGCTGGACACGTAAAACATCCCGTTGTTGATATTCCACGCTAAAATCTAGTCGAGCACATGTCATTGCCATCGTTATTCTATTCTAACTAGTGACCAATGTATTGTAAATTGCAGTCTTTAATATTTGACGAATCTGAGTAAATGATGGTACTAATGATAGCCGTCGGAGTATTTTATTTCAAAGAGAAAAGCGATGGTCATTCTGATTCTATTATTTGGTGCATTTCCATAATTGAGGACAAAAACTGTGTTTTAAAAGTATAAGCCTCCTTGAGTCTAGCGCATGCTTCCAAAAGGGTATTTATATTTGATGTTAAAGATAAAACATTAACTCGACCAGCCGATGCCGTACTACTTCTATTACTATTGCGTAAATATGCCAATGAAAAATGATTCCTCAAGCCTCAAATTTATTTGATCAAGTCTCTAATATTTTGAAAGTGACCGTATCTACCCGAATAAACACTATTTTTACTCGTTTCTTTCTAGGAATTCATGTACGATTCATATCTAAATATGAGGTCAAATATAATTGGGGCAAATACCTTTGCGAATGTTTCAGTTCCTTAATTATGCATCTTACGCGGGCCATTCTTTTGCATGCGGAAATTTTTCTCAAACTTCGCAACTTGCCTTAATATTTTTTTATAGGTCCGTTACATGACTCTCAATAAATGTACTTTATTTTATGTATGTTTGTAGATATGAGTTTCAGTAATTTTTTGAACGCTGTACAGCAGGAGCACCTGGAATTACGGATTTTGATCTTGAAAAAAGAAGGGTAGCGAAATCAGCTAATCGGTTTTCCGGTTATTCTTAATATTCCAATGTAAAGGGTAATAAGGTGATCAAATTTCTGTAGTGGTTTACGTAGGTTAATGTCTTTTCTCGCCGAGGTTTCGAGTTTAAATCACGGCTTTGAAAAGTTTGTGTGATATATAGTATATATTTCCCTTGGTGCCATGCGGGTAAACCTTGAGTTGCAGTACTCCATTAGTCCAATGTGGCATTAAACCGTTTCCTTTGTCATCTTGGCGCCTTCCTATATGAGGCTATGACAACGTTTTCATGCATCTGATATTGCGTTGTGTCCCTGCAGCTGCGTACTTCACCAACCTACTACTCCGTGCTCATGGCAGCGGCAGCACCACGGGGTAACTGAAAATGGTGATGACCCATGCGCGCTACATGTTTGAGGAGAGTTGAACAAATGATAGATAACAACCGTCGTTTAGCCGCGGCAGCGTTGTCTGAAGTGAAAGCTTAGACGTAGGCAGCACCCGAGGCTTCGAGCCTGCGTTTTGATGATCTGCTCGTACGTTCCGATTGGCTACGCGACAGTCAGAGGCAACGCAAAATTTGATGCTCGAAAATGTTTCACATTTCCTCCTTATCCGTAAAAAAATGACCCGCTTATCCTAATCGTTGGCTTTATGTATAGCGCAGATGACACTAGCTGCCAGTCTCCTTCTCTGACAACAACTACCGGTGCGACTACGATCGTGAAAATTGGATTTTTAACTAGTCTTCATTCGCATGCTTCGTTGTATTCGGTTTCATCCCTGCCTCATTCTTGTCGTCGGCGTTTTGTTACCACCGCTGGGCGAAATAGCACGCAATCCTGGAGATGCAACAAGTTCCTTCTTTTGGGAGCTCATTCGCCCTTGCGGAAAGCGCTCGATCCCGAAAACCTCGCCGAAAAGTCACCTTTCGCTATTGCCAACTGCGGGGGTAGGGAATACTTGCCGAAGCCCTCCCCCGTATCGGTCAGGTCAAGTACGCCATCCCGCCCTGAGGAGAAAAGAGTGGAGGAGGGGTGAGGGATGGAGAAGGGGGAGAAAGAGGCGTTTCCACATTTGTTTGACAGTCTAATTAGCAGACGAACGTGAGGATTCTCGTGACGTGGCCATTGGACGCCGGGGATCGGACGTGGTCAGTTGTAATTGAGTGGACGTGCGCCTTGTTTATGGGTGTGTTTGCGCGACTGTTGTTAGCTAACTCATTCTCTCTCTTTCTCTGGCCCCCTCACTTTCTCACCTCTTCTTACGAGATCGAAAAATTGCATTAAGTTCTCTTTTTAGATGCAATTCTTCTGAAATTACTCAACTTCTAGCCTTTCCTTACAGACCGAGAGCAACGTGCCCGAATACCTGTTTTTTGTCGGCAATCTGATATTTGCTAGTTTAAAGACTCCAATTTCCGATATACTATATTATTAGTGTTTTTCGGGTCAGTTTGTCTCATGCAATCACGTTATTTATCGTTCGTGGTCCAGCGTAGTGGGTAGGGCTTAGACTAATTATCGGAGATTCTCTGCTGAAGTCCGGGTTAAGTCCCTACATAAACCCGGTTAACCCAAACTGTACCATTAATTGCGTACCAGAATTTTATAGGAAACTGTATGAGTGAGATTCACTAGAATGTATGAATTTCAATGGGGTAAGGCTTTCGTACTCTTTGAATAAATCAATGAAGAATGAGAGTAAAACGAACAACTGTTAATAAAATATCTGCTGATGGCTTTAAAAGTTTTTATCTGAAGTGACATAGTCGGAGTTGGAGCATTGCCCGTAGGCAGAGTTAGTGCTCTCCTGGTCCTCAGCGTCGGCGCTCTCGTGGAAATAAGGCCGTTTTGGACATCTGACATGAAAGATAACGCTTTAACGGATGTACGTTGTTACGAGTCCAGCATCGAGCAGTAGATTGATATTAGAAATAAAATTGAGGCCGTGAAGAGGTATCGGTATGGCAATGCCAATATGTCGTGCCATTTGGTTTAATCCCATACGCGGTCACGTATGGTACATATCAATGATGCTCAAGTGGACTTTCCCCGTCCGTCTTCACTCTCCACAGAACTTTCCTAACGATTTGGTGTGAGGGGTGCTGGGCGTTATTATTTTGTGCCGTAAATGTAATGTCATCTCTTCCAACCATATATTGGTCCCATAAAATGCGATAGTGTTTAATATTAAGGTCCACTCACATGGTCGGATAAGTGTTCAATCTACGCTCTTTCTCTTTCCCCGTCTGCCTGGTTTCTGAACCTTTAACATAAGTAAGTAAACGCAAAATCGAAAATAATTCTCGAAGATTCTCGGCACTCTGCAAAGAGCTTAATCAAACGTTTATTTATTCGCCAATTGGTGTCCGTGGATTAGTAAACAACCTTTATGTTAAATGACATAAGAATTTCTAAATTCGAACGGAGATAATGCGTATCCTTGATCCGAAATATTGTCAACTACGGATGGATTAATGCAATTCGACAACTGAAAACTAGCCGACGTGATTGTTGCACGAGAGAAGTTTTTATTTCGTAATTCCAGTGCAAAAAAATAACTAGGACAGGAGTCACGTGGGGGCGATTTATATGCGAACAAATGCAATGCACTGTTCAGCGAAAGGTGGGAGGTGCTTTTGCTGAAAGGCCAAGTTAATTAAATCCGATTTTGGCTTGTGACAAATAAAAGTGAAAAGACACATATGGAAGGAGAAATTAGAGATTTTTCCCTTATTATCTGCTGTTTATCCATGATTCTTCAAGAAACAATCAACTTTGCATGCTAACGTGAATTAGATAATAATCGTTAAAGTTTAATGTTAATTAGTGTGCTTAATACATACACTAATATATAATGAGAAGTTTTACATGACTTGATAGTTAATGTTTTGGCATCGCACGTTATACAACTAATAAGATTGATTTACTGGATAGCAGGGTTTTTTTTTCTCCCTTCAATCTACAACGTAGAACTTTGGGATCGAATTGTGATCAATATGTTGATAACGAATCGTCAACCAGAATAATATTAGTTCTTGCCTGTAGTTTGTCTTTTTTTGGTTGTATTTGTCGACTGTGGTCCCACTGTACATCCACGGATGTTTCACCACCCTCCCTTCACCCCGGTATTCATTTTCCCGCCCTAATACAGTATATCTTCAATGGCTCGAATACCTCAGCTGCCGCGGGCTTCCCAATGTTTGAGCACATTAATCCACAGAAAGACCACACGAAATCCACACATTCAGACGCATGCCTTCTTTTTTTACGGGGAAATCTCAGACAAAACTTTTTAACATTTCTTTGAACTGTATATCGGACGTTGAAATTAACGAGGAGATAATCCAGACCTTGAATGCTTGAAATGCATCCACTCTAACGAATTCCATTGGGTGGGCTGTTGAAACGCGATAATAAAGCTGAGGAATACATTTTCTTCAGTTCATGGCAGAGAGAAGTAACATGATTTTGACACAACGGCTAATCCCATTCAAAAGCACAAAGAAGAATGTGGTAGGAACGTTGACTATCTGAGACTACGAAGTGAAAGTCCGCTGCTACTAATGACGCTGAATTAGTGTTTATGACTAAGTGAAGCCAACGGCGTTTTACGACGGAAAATTTTCTGAGAGAAGAGTTCTCTTTCCTCTTTCCGTGCTTTGTTAATAAATCGAATGTATTAAAATTTTTGAAAAGTTACACGATTTTCATTGGTTTTTCATGTTTTGTTTTATGGTTGTCTGAGGTTATTTTTCTTTTTCACTCGCGAACTAATGTAAATATGAAGAATGTTTACCAACACCGAATTTCTCTTTCGTAACAGGGTTTTGGCTATCGTGATTTAATTAGGACACTTGTTTACATCGTTTACAGGCGGGCTTTTGTCGTCTTCATCCAAGTTTTATTACCATTCAGCAAGAAAAACCGGTATGAATCCTCAATTTTCACGAATTTCGTCAAAAAAGGTGAAAAGAAAAGTCTGAGAGGATAATGTGAGGGTTGGGAAAAGTATAGTGCTTCAAATGAATGAACGTTTAATAGATGTGGATGGAGATGTATTTAAAAATAAAATAACACTCAATGGATTTCATATTTTTGGTGGATGCACAATCCCAATCAGAAGGAAGTGTTCGTGAAATATGAAATCAATACACCTGTATGTATACTTACATTCTGAGTTTTACGGCAACCTTCTTCTAACTCTTGTAGTACCTCTTTTTAAATTAGCTAATGTAGGTGACCTAACGTGCAAAGGGCTCATTATTAGAAAATGTACTCGTATATTCGAATGAGTGAAATTTGTACTACATATACATAACACATATACAAGCATATGTCATGTGCAATTTTTCTGTAACCAACTTGTGGGTAGCACCTAATGAATTCTTCAAATGTATGAAATTGTTCTTTATGTTACTCAGCGATCTTCTCTCACAATGACAGCAGCGGTGTGTTAATATTTATTTCCATAAAAGTAAGACTGGAACTCCGGGTCAAATTTCAATTGAAGTTGTCTCCCCTCTTTTAACAATTAAACCATCTCATCTTATAGCTGTGCTATTGGGAATAACAGACTCTACACAAGTCTTCTGTTGCATTACATCGGTCTCGGATGGCTATTGATTCAGGTGAAAGCAACATTTAAATGCAGCGCTGCTAGTTATCTCCATCGTCGCCGCGGGCGAGCCTAATGCGTTTTAGCTTTCAACGGCTGAGGCTGCCGCTGACGCAATACTGGATTCAAATCAATGAACATGTACGAAATGTACAGTACACATCAATTTATAAACAAACAAAACACTCTGCGATTCATCACCAGTGGACTCTGCAAGTGGTTGAAATAATCGCATGCGTGGATGCTTTTCGTAACTGTGAGTGAATCCATTTTTAGAGCACTGTACATAGAAATGCATCTCACGGTCACTGGCATGCCGTAACGCAGAGAGAACGTTGAACTTCCAAGGCTGGTACATAAACACTCCGTTTGCATGTGTACGACGGAATGTGTATGTGTGACACAAGGGTCTTACCGCGCAGACTTGTTTGCGGCGATACGGCGGATCCAGCCGCTGATAACGCGCTATCAACTCTCGCACGTTTGAAAAAAAATAAACGGCCCCAATCCGAAGATATCTGGTATGCTGGCGACCCTCAGGAATTCCCGATTACGACTCCTCTTTATTTTGCGCTTTTTAGTGGATGTTGTTCTTTCTCCAAGAGCTTGAGAGTAGCGTGTCTGGCGCCAAACGATATACGGGGTAGGAGTTTATTGTTCTCGGTTTCATAGCATTTTTGCGTTTACCTTCTCTTGTCTTGGCGATCATGTTTGCCTACCTTTGCCACCAAACTTGAGAGTGAATGTAAAATTGTTGTGAAGAATTTCCAGCTCTCTCCAGGAAACGTTTTCGTGATTCTCTCTTCCCGCATCTGCCCTCTACCATTCCCCCTAAAACTACCGGAACGTCACCGCATGGTAACAACTGTCCGTAGAGAATTTGTCATTCACCCTGTTGTCTCCGGAGGTGGAGAAGGAACGTTGCTGCCCAAGCGATACGAGGAACAATACAGAGCATTCTTCTGCGGCAACAGAATGCGAACGTTTTAACAACTTGAGCTGGTGAGCGTTACGTTCTGCATGATTTGCAGTGCACAAACTGAGACGATCCTGGGTTATTTCTGTAGAAGGCCCCAGTTAGACTTGAATGTTGAGAAATAGCCGTAGAAAACTGAAAGAAAATCACGCAAGTTCTCCGGGGCGGTAAATGTACAAGTATTAAGGTCCGATGGAGGGTATAACACCTTTCAATCAATCCGGTAGAAGCTATGCTTACGAGCTATGGTTACGAGTTATGCTCATATCTGCCGGCACCTTAATTCGTCCCGTGGGCAGTTGGTTTAGATTTTCGCGGACAACGCACAAGGATTGCACAAATAATGTTCGAAAAATATCATGAGGATGTGGATGGACCAAAAGTTTGATACTCTCTAGTCGACTTTTTTTTCGCTCTAGTCTGGATTAGTTTAAGGTTATAAATGTTCAAATGCGACTTTCCAACAACCCTGTCCGACACACCAGCTATCGTACCCTGAGGTCTCGGGTTTTTGGGTGAGTCCAAACTCTGCTCGTGTGTTTTCTAATTAGAACATTTATTTGGGAGGATTTTTATTTTGATTTAGTATGTAATTTTTTTCAGACATCTCCCTTCTCTTCGTTCACACGTATTGTTCCCCTTACCCTCCGACTCTACCATTAAGGTAATTGATTTTGCATCACTTCCCAGCGGTGTGCTCCCGAAGAGCGTGCTAATTGTACACGTATAACTTTTTTGGGATCGCTGTAAATCCAAAATGAAATCCATTTTGTGTGATTCGGAAATATTCCACCTGTCTAATGTTGTCTAATATTTGAAACTAAGCAAGAGGTGTATTGACCGTTTTATGTGCACCTACTTTCTCAATATACATTACGGTCTATTGAGAAAGTTGATACAGTTGTATTTTCCTTACGTCCTTACGTGTATGCGGTAAGAGGAATAAGTTCTCTCTGTTAACTTGTCTTTGTCCTCTTTACATGCTCCAAATAAACGTACATTAGGTTTTGACAAAGTCATCTCTCTACGAAGTCCTACTATTTACGCTATCTCACTGTTACCAAGAAATGTAAGAAATTTAAGGACCTTGAATGGCAACCACTAGGGAACGGAATAAGGCCGAGGAACGACTGATTAGGAGCAGATGTTTTTACCTTCGTATGGTTACATGTTATGAGCAGTTGTACACTTCACTTTCGTTCGTCTCTCGCTATGATTTGAGGCATGAGCATTAAAGAATTGAGATAGAATGAATGCATGGCCATCTGCAAGTACACGAGCCAGTCAACGGGGCTGATTTCTACAGCTCGCATTGCGTGTTCTTCTCATTGCACGTCCTTCAATGTTCTGCTTACTTTTTTCTCGGTATCGCCTTAATCGTTGATGAATGTAATAGACATCATTTATTACGCCTTTTTCATTTCTATTACTAAGTTGCACGTGGATAAACCAGGAGTGAGTTGTGATTCATTTGGTTCTTATCAAGGTGTTCCGTCAGAGAAAAATCATTGTGAAGATCTTTCACCAATATTTTAATTAATTTGCAAATAGGGGATATTTATTATGTTCTCTTGAGTCTTCCTGGACATTTATTGGCTATGGAAGGAATCGTATTTGTTCCTTTCCATACTTAAATATGTTTGCAGTGGAAGTAATATGTATTTTTATTCTTGAAGTCTATTATACAAGTTTGTTCAAATTTAAACCTGTTTCGGATACACAGATGTATTTAGTGGCCTATTTGGTACTGACTTTTAGTTTCCTTAATGTGAATAATATAGTATTGAATATATAGTAATCGTCAAACGGAGAAGGGTCTCCAATAATAAAAAAGAGATAGTCACATTGTCAACGATTAACAGATTAATAAGGTCACACAAATTGTTAAGTTATCGCAAAAATATAAGACTGCTGCACCACGGAAAAAATAAGAGTAAGGATATATTTCAGAGTGTAAGAGGACGTCTCGGTAGCTTAAATGGTTAAAGCACTCGGCCGGATATCGAGGGATCCGGGTTCGAATCCCGGTCAAGGCGAATGATTTTTACTCTCTGAAATTGTTGCATTGTAAGGATATATGTTTGAATTTGATTCAAATTGTTTTAGATTTTATTGGTTGGCTTTTGTGTTAGGACCTGCGCTCTCTGTTTCACAAAAACTAGTTTTCAAGAATGTAAGATCCGCCAATTTTTATTTCCCTCTATTTTGGAAGTGTTTGAAAAAACTAGCTAATTTAAATGAATGAATATATTACATTTAATGATAATTTTAAGTTGCCCTCTGCAGTGATAGAAAAGAGTGGTATGCAGTGTGTATATCCATCATTAACATGTGTCTACAGTAACTTCCGGAGGTTTCTTTCAAAAAAGTCTTATAATTTAAATGTTTAGGTCTTGCCTGTGAATCCTGGAATACAGAACATGTTGTGATTAAAACACTAACATGTTTATAATTTTAAGAGAGTTTATTGTAAAAATATGGCCTGAATTTTAAAATAATAAAAATGTTTTTTGGTTTCAAGAGTTTCCGAACGAAGATACATTTAATTTCTCTCCACTTTATCTCCGCTCGCTAAGCTTTATGATTTTGATGGAATTCTAGGAATTTTAATGATAGAAATGTTTTATATAAATATAGTGTTGTTTGTTTCTCATTTCGACTTACACTTAAAAATATAGCTCATAAAATATCCCTTGCCCAACTTAATTGTTGTCTATAGAGATATCACGTAAGACAAAACATAGAACATGAAGTTTTTCCAATTATTCAATGAAAGATAATCTGTCAAAATGTAATAACCATTTAGGAAGGAATTTAAAAAGAAAGAGTACTCAAAAATTAGGATGTGCTGTTTTTCGGGTTGTCTCATTTTTTCGGAAAAATGAGATTTTTTCCCTCAGAACGTGAAATTTACTTCTTTTTAGTGGGCACACTTATTTGGGGTTCAATTTTGCGAAATCTTCCGTATTTTTTTTCTACCTTTCTCCATGTTACGGGTCGAAAGAAGCTGTTTTTATTTTCTCTTGTTGGTAAATATATAGCTTTTGAAGATTATTTGACGAACCGAGACGGTAATGATAAGGCTTGTTGGGATGAATGAATTTAATCCCTTGTAAGAGTTTTGATGATTGAATTTACGGCTTTAGTCGAAGCTCTTCCAAAAGTAGATCTTCCTCAATATGTGTTTCAATTCTGTATAACCAAAACAATCTTTTTCTTTAACCATTAATAATCATACGAAGAAAGGTTTCAGGAAATATGGAAGGTGCTTTTTTATTTCTGAATATATTTCACTGGATTGTAAACAGTATTGGCTCATATTCGCATCTATTCGCGGACAGGGATTAAATTTGAGTTTGACACTTGTGTTTCCCAGGAGAGGGGTTTCACATAGTCGGAATAGGTCGCACTTACTCCTTCCGTGGTATAAGTCACAATGGGGATTAGATTTCCAGAGAGCGTAATTTAACATTTATTAGTAGATTGTGCAAGCTTCTTGCTGATTAATCGCTATCGATTTACCATAAAGTGACTTGCGTAAAAAGCATGTACGGTACAAATTTATAGAAAATTGCCCTTTGTGAGAACATTTCTGATCATTCTCTTAGGCCGAAAGGAGTGTGTGACTTAATATTTAATCAAGTGTTTCGATGAATGTCTGGGTAATTAATCTTGCTTGTATTTTTCTAGATTACGCATTTCACGCCTTGCACTTTCGATCATGTACGAGTACAGTACACTTTTCCGTGTGATTTTTTTTCAACCAGTACTGTGTTCCTTCTGGGCGTGTTTTGATGGCGTTACAAATATGCGAAACATGAGTTTGACTATTTGGTGCCGTTAAAACTCTCTGGCCCCGGATTTGCCTATTTTATCAAATTGATTATACTTTGTTCTTAATAGGTCTCAAGAGTACAGGTTAAATCAGATTGAGATCGCTGCGTCTTCTCACCACACGGTGACCTCTTTTTTGTAAAATTTGGGGAATGTATAACATTTACTGCTAGATTGATGTGTGCTAAATTTTGAGCGCATTACGTACTAACATGCTTTACTTTATGGATACTTTCCACGATGTAAAATGGATAGTTTTTCTTCGATTTTCTACAGACTCGAGCTTTTATTTCGACAATTTACTATCATGTTGAAGGGAGCCTTGAAAATGATGGTCAACTGTCAAAACCATTGTCAGCGCAAGTGGGGAAAGGTACTAATAACTGTATCAATGCGCAGTTTATTCTCTAAAAGGTTAAAGAGTACTCCTCTGGGAGGTCAAACAAATAAAACATATGCAAAAAATGGAAGTCATATGCTTATATATTTGAATATGCAGTGGTGGCTTGTGGGAGATCATGCAGAAATGGAAAATTTGACTTGTAAAATCTCTTGTAATGTCACCGAGGGAGTTGCGAAGATGAAATATCGTACGCACGCACTAAACTGTCATTTTTCATGTTGACCGAAGGAATTGGCGTTGACGCGCGGCTTTTTCTTTCAAAAATAATATTAGCGAAACAGGCTGTTAAGAGAGATAGGCGAACTCGTGAAATGCAAATGTGCCCGAAAGAAATGAGAAAAGAGTTTTCCTCGCCGGAATAGGTGTGTTTGATTAACTTGTTTCTGACTAATTTCAAAGCGCACTCCTGTGCAATAGAATTGAGCTCCTATGCTGTTGTAATTTGTAGTCCAAAAAACACTTTTTGATGCTAGTTAAAACGTATCAATCGTTCTCGATTGATACGTTTTAACTAGCATCGTTAAGATCGAACTATTTTCAGACATGATGCCAGACAAATCAAGCATTCGTTGAACGATACTGCTTATTATCCCGTTGTTTCTGCCAAATATATTCGTCCTTTTGCTAGGTAGAAAATTGAAAAAAAAAACAACTCGTGAAAAACGATATCTTTTTTTGTAGAAACTATTAGCGGAAGCTTAAGTAGTATTTCGTTTACCAACTTGCTAGTCCATTATGATCAGCCGTCCGGCATCTTCGAACCGTGGTTCCACTCCCAGCCATGGAAACTTTTTTGCGCTTGTGATCTGCTCGATTCCGCATTCCCGTGTTCGTCGTTTATATGTATTCCTATCCTAATTGATTTCAGTGGCATAAACAATGATTTCTTGCACAGGCTGCCTCAATAGCCTTGTGTAACCGTTCTTCCTGATTTGGTGTCCAATCGGTTTTGCTCTGCCTGTCTCGTCATCGAAGTCAAAAATCGTCACTGCCATAACCGAATCTAACGGGGAAATGTTGTTGAATAGCAAGCGCATTTTAGCCGCAGCTTTGCTTAACCGTAACCGTTGGGAATGTTTGACACAGAGGTAGGTAGGGATAACACTTGACGGATAATACGATAGAAGTAGGTGCATTCAAGAGATAGCCGGGAGGACGGCCCAAAAATTGTCCATTCATGGAATCAGTCCAGCTTCCATTCGAACAGTATGTGAACAACTCCATTATTGGCAACCTGCTGTCTGCCACGGAACTTGCCGAAGCCTCGTTTCTCGGAACGGCGCATGTTTCACCCTCCTCTGCTCTGGTCGAAAATTTTTAAACTCAGCCCGTCTTATTTTTTCCACTCGTCACGTTTCAGTCCGTCAGTTGTGAAGGAAGTCAAACCCTCCTCCCCTCATGCCTTACTTCGCTCTCCCTCCCCATTCAAGTTCCCTCCCTTCCGTCGCCCTTCCCCTTAGAAGCGTCCTCTTCGGCCAAATTTTGTGTGCTGCCTTCTAATCCCAATTCTCCTTCCTGCGCACTCACTTCCATTGAGGAAGTGGTGAGTCGCTGCGATAGCCCACCAAGCAATGGTTTTGATAAACTTGGAAAAAATTGGACCGCGGATCGTCAATAGGTCGAACCATATCCTTTAGTCTCCTCCCCCACTGATTTTTTGTATTCCTCGTTAGAAAGGAGGAATGAAAAATTCTTTGAACCTCTATTGAACTAGTTCGTAGTACGTGTATATTTTTTTGATAACGATTTGTCATGATCATTAGTTGAAGCTCCACATTAGTTAAAAGTACATATATAAAATTATTATGGGAATGAGTGTTAAATTTACCGTCCGTAAAACATTTATACTGTGTTATGTTATTCCCAGTCAGTGCCACAACGAGTAAGAATCTTCTAGACTGATTTTGTAAAAAGAATCAGTGCCAAATTGAGATTAAACATCTAAAGAAAGATTAATAACAACTTTTATTTAGCCAACTATAGCGTAATGATTTTAAAAAATTATTTTTTATTCATTAGGATATATAAATGCGTCGAAAATCGCGAACATAATTCTCAAATGACTGAAGTGATTAATTTATTTCCATAAAAACGAACAGAATACGAAATATGGGTGCAATTTACGAAAATTCAAGACTGGAGGCGAAATAATAAAAATGTAAGATATTTGTGGAAAATGACGTTTTTGTTTACCTGCCTAACAAATTTTTGCTTGTTGTTTAACTTTCAGAGCCAAAAAGTGAGTATGTGTGCCGCTTCTTTTTAATTATCATTATTTCTAACTTTTCCAATGCTCCTCAGTAACCCAAAAATGAAATGTCTCTATTTTATTAAATTCACAAAAACAAAAACTTAACAATTATATTATTTAATTCAAAAGCCCAGCTACTTACTTTTCCAAAATTAAGACTTAATTACATTCTTGCACCGTCAGATGCACCCCAATTCATCAAAATTCTTAGGCTAGTTTTCAATACAAATTTTCCGAGAAATACTTTATTTATGGTAAAGTATTTTGAGAAAAGAGGGTTAATTTGTGGTTGGATCTTGTCATTGCTAGAAGATTTTTTTAAATGTTAAAGAAAAACTATATTTACTTCGCTTTATTTGACAAGTGAAAAATTCGATCGCTAAATTGTAGGTTTTATGAAGTGTCATTGAGTGTTTATAGGTAATCTGTATGTACCGGGCGATCTTTTAAAATAAAAACTTTTTTACCATCTCCTAATTGAGGACATTAGTGCTTGGTTAAAAAGAGACTAATTTTTCTCCGAGTTGTGATACGTATTTTTTCTTTATTGATGATACATGTCCATATTTCGATGTGAACATGGTGCACATACACAAAATACTGATAGCGATGCACGTTCATATCGAAACGCATGGTACACAAGACTGCCCTGTGGAAAATTACAAGCTCTCTTCTTAACTGAAAATGTTTGCCCACAAATTAGAACCTTAAACAGTTACTTATGACCTGAGTGGTACTAAACGTTGAATTCACGCTTACCCTACTTTCGTTTTGCCTTCTGGATTCAGTTAAAACCCAAACGCGTCACTTGTGCTCCTGTATGTGGACCTTCCGAATACGTGTCTTTGGAATGGGAATGCATGTCCATATTTTTATCGATTTTCACGAATTCGTGGTGAGCCATCGGATCCTGAGTTTCTAGGCTTCCAAGGTTTTTCGAAACTCATAATAATTTGGTAATTTAAATATAATATCAGGTATAGTAATTTCTGGCTTTTAATTTTTCCTAATTCAGCCGTCGGTTATGAACTGTATGAAATATATTTACGAGACTTACATTACGCTTTTCGTTAATTGTACTCTGGGTTCGGGAGAAAATAATGTTCCAATTGACTAGGCATTTCTAGACTTCAAACAATTTTCAACAGTGTCTCATAGCCAGCTAATCTCATCGATGAACCTACATACTAAAACTTTCCTAGGCTGGATTACATACTTTTTGAATGTTCGCTTACAATGGGTAGACATAGATGGTGCTAACTGTAATGCAGCAGTAGCCCTCCCACTTGCGAGAGTATAACTTGTTATCTTACTTTTCTTTTAGCTCCTATTTTCTCCTCACTGAAATAGACTCATGCTTTTTTCTCCCTTCTTCGGTGTATTATCCTTACTAGAAACATCGATGAGTGGCTAGTCAGATGATTGTTCTAAAGTTTTCACATTTTCTGCCGTTTTCTTTTATGGTATAGGGGCGGCTACATTCTATAAGTCCATCGGTATTTCTTCTCTCTTGCACATGTCACGTATTGGATTGTATGGCAATGTCAAATTTCCTGGAGTTTTAATTATTTTCAAGGGTATGCCGTTGATCGTTTGTGTCCTTTTTTTGCTCAAAGTCCTTAAATTCAGCGTCAAATTCAGACCTGAGGATCGTGTTCCTTCACATTATCGTAATATTTGTATATATTAGGTAATATAAATGAATAAGGGATGTCATAACCGTAATCCGTTTAATCCAGATTCGCCGGAAAAGAATGCGTGTGCCTCAGACGACCGATAGAAGCAGTTATATCTCCGCCGGAAATGAAAACATTGTGAAGCGTGATAAGAATCATGTTTTTGTAAATATTTATTAACAATTTGTAAGTCATCGCTCTCCCAGCAAAGTAAATGGAAACTTTTAATAACCTTGCATTGTGGATCATGAAATTCTGCCCATCTTTGAAAAACTCAATTGTTGCTCAAAGCACGACGCAAACATTTCCTTCGTAATGGGCAAATGACAGCCTAATCGAGAAAAAAATGTGGACTCTCTGTCGCACATGTCTTAATGTGAAAACTATGGATATAATAGGAATGTCGGTTCCATTAATGATTCTTTCTTTTGCATAATTTGATAAGTGAACTTCAAGTGCACTTAATTTGGCAACTACATACAATATTATGCTATTATGTTATTTATTATGTTACGCTACGTGTTATGTTTAATAAACGCCATATTATGTGGACGCATTTTCGAGAGAAATAAAGTTTTTCGATGCAGTAATCACGGCATGAATTGTTTACTTCATGAACTCAGCCACGGAGATGGTTTTTGCTGCACATTTGTTGCCCTCGAACTCTTTCGGAAAAATATTCAATTCATTCGCATCAAAATGCCAATATCCGAAACGAAAAATAAAGTGTTTTCTACTATTTTTATTTCAAAGCATCTACCAAAAAACTCAACCAAATTATTTGAGAGCAGATTTATTCTGTTCGAGTTGCAGTGTGTGTGTGTGTGTGTGTAACATAAATAATTGAGTCGTTGATTGGCGGGGGTGGGGATTCCAGTTGAGCAGTTACACTACGAAGAAAAAACATTCAAGTAGCTGATGCCTTGCAAGGTTACTACGTGACCCTTTTTACGTACCCATGGGATTTCACATCGCCTCCCGTAATGTGGTCGCTTGAGAAAAGGATTCAGCGCAAGGAAGACGTGGCGAGGGAGGAGGACTTTGGTTGAGAGTTGCGAAACGGACGGGCGACAAGGGATGTGGATTCGAAGGGACCTTCATGTCTGGACGCGACGCGCAATGGAGTCACACTTGGCCGGAAGCGAAATCTTAACGAGGAAACAAACGAAGTGGGCATTCCGCGACTCGAACCTTCGACAAGGCAGCGTGGGAAGGGTGCATGGAAGCGTGGGGTGGGTGATCAACAGTGGGTACGAACGTAAGATTCAAAGGCATAATTAAAAAAAAAAGGAACCCACCAATGAATCTCCAGATGAGGCGGCGCGTTTGCCCACCACTACGAGGGTAGCTCCGGTTGGGTCAGCCATGACCATGAGCCACTGACCACAGGCGACGGATCAACTGAAGGTGACTAACTACCAAGGCTTTGTATCCGTCGATTCGACCTCCATACCTCGGACCTGAGTTACTCTACTCGTTTTTCGTGGGGTCGACAATGGCCTCTATGATCCTGCAAACTCATTTCCACTTCCGTTTCTCAAGCGAGGGATCAGAATTGGTATACAGGCTAACTTCAAGTATTCTTAGACTGAGGGACTTGGTTCCGATTCTTCATTATTCAGCGGTATCTTGACCATATGAATGTGCTGTGTGGAGAGCATTTGGGGTGCAGCATTCTCTGTCTTAAATGTTGACTCTTGGGCATCGTTCCTTATGAGTAGACAAATGACCACGCCGAATTTCACTCCTCCTTTCTTTGTTTCCCTATCTTTCCTAAACCCAAGTTGTCTTTTTATCCCTAATGGTGCAAAGGATATTTTAGATTATCGCATTGCATTCTCTCAGCAATTAAACTCTGTCTACGTATACAGCGATATTTTCATTTACTCTCCGAGGACTTTCGCCCTTCTCAAGTCATTGAAAAATTCTCGGGGCGGTACCATTTTGATGCAGAAAATTTAAAATGTAAAAATCATTCGCCTTGACCGGGATGATTTCTACTCTTTGAAATGTTATGCATTTAAATGCATATCGGCGGATGACTCCGTTAAAAGTTACTGTCGCGACATCTCCCGCAGTTTGTTGGAATTTGACCATTTTGATCTTTTGTTTTTCGCCTGATTGAAAATGCCTCGAAATAACGCTCCCTGCCAACCATACCCTTGCCTCATTTCGATTTCCCGCTTCTAGAAATCTTGATCTCCTCGTCACAAAATTATTTCAATAGAAAGGAAGAGTATTCAATAGAATAGAATAGATGGTAAGGAAATGCTTTTAGGCGATAGAAGAATTTGAAGAATGTCTGTCTAGTTGACAGCGTCAGTCCCTATTTTTAGCACTGCTGGAATTCGCTCAAATATATATTATTTAAGTTGGTTCGTATCTTTCCAATCAAGCATAGAAAATAAATTTCATCGAAGATGGATTTTCGTAATGTTCTAGAGTTCAAAGTCTTCTTGAAAACTACTTCGGTTACATATTTTTGTCACAGTGCCGTACAGTTTTTTCTTGTTTCTTCGTAGCATCATCTTATGCGTTTACGTTTTTTCTGTCAAATCCCCACCATGCAAATGTTAATGAAATTTCACGTATGTGTTGTGAATTTCTGCAATCTCTCCTTTGCGTCATAAAATGATGCGCTTGGCAGAGTAAACCAACATTTACAGTCTTCAAATCAGGTTTGCGGATAATCAGGCTTTAGTTAGACTCTCAACCAAGGGGTTACGAATGTTGCTGAATACAGAACATCAGTATGATAGATATAGGTGTGGGATGAGATTCAATGAAAAAAATAAAGGTTATGAGGTTTTCAAGAAAGAGGAAAGCTAAGTTAAATGCCGAAATAGGATAGCCAAACCTAGAGCAGTTGGGGCTACTTACTTAACTTGAAAGTGGTTTAGACATAGATAGGTAGTAGGCATAGGTAGTAGGCACTTAAGTAGTAGGGGTATAACTTGAGGAACTAGGCAAAGAAACTTTCGTTCGGAGGAGGTAGTTGATGACAGAAGCGTTGAGTAAGGATTTAAAAAAAATAAATACGAGATAAAAACTTTTCAATGGAGCGTGGCTTTGTTGGGCGCAGAAAGTTATCCATTAAATCAAGAAGATAGGTGTAGATTGTAATTGATAATTGAAATGGTTAAATGGACAGAGAGGAAAACAAACGAGGAGGTGATAGGCGTGGGAGAGGTAGCTGTTGGGGTGGAGAGAGGATTGAAGGGAGAAATTCAAAGGAGGAGAAATTGAAGAAAGATTAACGCCAGGGTGTCAGTTTGTGTCTTGTTGGGTGAGGCTAAAACTGCAACGGTGTTCAGTCAGTGTCCATCCAAAACGTACCTTAAACTGTAGACTATCAAATAATAGTAGTATCTATCGTACATCCACCAAAGACATTTGTAATTAGATAATACTCATGTGAACTCGTCGTTTACCTCCAGTTCGTACATTCCTTCCTAAAGGGATTTTAACTTTTTTTCGATCAGAACTAGTGAGCTGTATCGTCTTAAACGTAAGAACTTGGAAACATTGAAAATTGGTAGGGACGGATATTTCATTGAATTAAATATTAACTCTTTGAAATAGTTAGACAAAGTTGATTAAAATATAGTTATGACGATATCAATGTCGTATTTTTGACCAGTGGATTGATGCTAATACGAGGTTATCTGACGGATGATAGGTATTTCCTCCGCGCTGTCTGCTGGTGTCTCTTCCGTGGAAATTTCCTCTTTGTGGTTAGTTTAAAAGGTTGCCCACGGTTTCTTTGTGCCCGCTCATTCTCGCAGTTTCACACTCACTCCACAGGAAAGCGCTATATGAAGAAAATAAAAATTAGGCCGAAAAACTCCTCTGGTGGCAATTAATATTTCGGCAAATTGCGATTTTATAGAAAAAAACTACCTGCGAACATTCACTAAAATCTTATTTTACATCTTAAAATGAAACCCAAACCATGGATCAACTCTCGCACAAGGACACAAAAACAAATAACCTATGACTTTGCAAGGAGAAATAAATCCATGTCCGTACAGGGGCGGGAAGTTTATTCAATACGTGCAGTTTAGGTATGTACTATATTCATTTCAGTTGAACCATTTTTTAATCAATTGAAAGAAATAGCCCACACCCTCATATTCACTGTCCAAAAGTAGTAATTTACTTTTTAAAAGAACTTAAAATGTCAACAAAGTGTAAAAACCGTGTACCGTACATAAACATGTCCGTGGAGGTTAGAAAGACATTTTTTCCTTTTCATATTTTGCAGCCAATGTTTCCCCCTTACTTTCTTCAGAGGGGGCTTGAGCCCTTGCGCCAATGATAATCACGATACCACAGTCACGATGCGTTTTAGTTGTTCCTCGCAGGGTACCCCATTGAGGAATAGCACTGGCAGTGGTTCGCAGGATAACTACGCTAGGGGCTGCTTTACCTGATTAGCACTGAATTTCTCGAATTGACTTGCGAGGTAGATAAGTCCGACGTCAAGCAGCGAGCTAGAAGAACCCCAATCGTACGGTGTTCAGCATGGAAGAACGAGAGCACACTCGAATACACCAATGACCTCTCTTGTCGTTGGAGGAGAATAAATTTTACGTTAGGGATGCCCACGAGGCTATTCTTACAGTCTTATAGTGGATCCTTACTGGGGTGCTTGGCTAAGGCCTATTTTCGTGTGTGTGCGCTGCACTTTTCATTTGCCACTGAAAGACGGCAGATGTGGCTGGAATTCTTTGTGATAGGTCGCATCTTTGAAAATTAATTTTTTACTTTGGCTAGGTGTGGAAAAGGTATGCCCTCTTTGAAGCACAGCGGTCTTAATAATCGAAAAGGTTTAAAATCGAAGGGATTACTCTAAAAACGAAGGGGTCATGCTGAAGAATATTGAATCAACTTATAGGGTGCGCAGTATTTGGCAACTTTCAGTAACACAGAAGAGTATCTGTGGTGAATATAAACTGAGAATTCTTCTTGACGATAAGAATATTTATAGCAAAATGTTGGCGAATTCAGGTCTCGAAACGTGTCTCTGCCTCAGGATCGTACCTCCATGGTCCTGTATACGAAGAAACTTAGATTTTGAGTTCGTTTTATAGTTGAGTTTTAACAAACGATAACTTGTGTTCCAAAAAATTAAGAATATTTTGAAACGAAGTAAATGGAAAGGGAAAATAACCTATGTAGCACTGAAGTTCGCATCGAGAGCACGTGCGCGCGTTATATTTTTTAAACTTGTCTTTCCTATGCCGGGCATTTTACGAGGAAAAGTTGGTCAATTAAATTCTCTGTAGAGAGAAAAGGTTTTCTAATTTTCGTCGGGCGTTATTATTAACCTTTATACAGTGACTTTTTAACAATTAAATACCTCCTTGTTGAAAGTAGACTCGATTGCCCTTAACATGTATAAAAGTTTTGATCATTGTTCCCCAATTGCTGGTTCGGTGACATCCTAATAACATCTATCTATTCTGAAATATTCTATTATTTCCTTAGCTTTTAAAATTTAGTTTTCAAGGCACCAAATGTAAATAATGCCCTCTGTCGGTCGAGGTGTGTTAGATGTTTACACCAAAGAATTTTTGTTTCGGATTAAGATTTATTAATGCCAGAGCTTGAGCTTTACCTTCACTCGACCCTCTTTCCTTAATGACTAGTTTATTTTACTAATTTATTCCGAATCCAAATACCAGCACTGCCACTTCCAAAGACGGGATTCTATTTTTTTTAATTACCATGGCTAAAATACGCAAACTAATTGTTACATTATCCTCAATCATTCATCATGACTAAAATGTTCGTATCGTAAGCTTCATTGGCTTTGGTGAATAGTTAAATGAATACCATAAATTACTTGGGCCATGGAGTAAAAGAATTACGGAGGAAGAAATGCCAAGGATGAATCACATGGAGCGAGTGATGAAAGACGTCAGGGCTAGGAACTAAGAGGAGATTGGCTCGGAACGGGATAGTTGGGAGAGCTGTTATAAACCAATTCTGGAATAGATAATCCATGATGATGATGATGGTGGTAATAAAACCTGCGGACAGCTTCGATGAAAACTCCAAATTGATAAAAGAATGTATAAAGTATATTTTTTAGTCGTTAAAATGGCTTGTGTGGTAGTGGAGTATTTCAGCCAGTTTCTCCCAAATAAATAAAGACCATCTTTGCATCCGCGAATGAGTGTCTTGGTCGGGGAAGATCAATGAGTTCATAGCGGTTGTCGTCCACCACCTCTCTTGCTAAGTAGCGGAGGTGCCACTGCCACGCGATCTGTTATTGAGGAAAAAATTTTTCTCTCTCGCGTGAATGTGCAAGTTCTTGCCCGAGTTGCATTCCACCGGATTTTTAAAAGCGCACCATTTGCATTATGTGCATCTGTAGTCGGCGAATGAGTGTTTTGTAGTAGTCCCCTATGCCTGAATGTACAAAGCTTCGCGTTCCGGGGATAGTTCTAAAAAATTCCTTCGAGACGTCCCATTGTCTCACGCAAGGTAAGATTTTATATTTTTTTTTACTTGCTCGAGCTGCGCACAGGAAAAGACGGGGGGGGGGGCAAAGGAGTTGTCGGTGTGGCGCCCTTGCTCTCTGAATGCTGTCGGTAATTCGCATTTCCCCATTTCCGCAGGAAAGGAGATCCGATCTAGACAATTTGTGGTACTGAATTAGTCAAAGAGCCCGATAGGTCATTAGCGCTGTATTTTATGTGCGCGGGTACAAAAACGACGTACGTTTTAGTAGTTATTTGATTTTGAGAGGAGTAGTAGTAGAGTTGTAGTCATACTTCGTAAGTTTGCTCCATGGATTTGTAAAGATTTTAAAGGTATCCGAGTGCTATCATTCCTGCAGTGATGACTACAAGGTTCTCGTCCTTGCGTTTCAGAGTTCATTCGGTATTGGTTAAAGTATAAATGGCAGGGACCAATGGGTACTGTCCTGCTACGAACCCGAGGGTCTCAGGTTCAGATCTTAGTGATGCTATTGTTCACCAAAATATCATTCGAGCTTTGCCATTCCGGATAATACCACAAGTTCCTGGGAAGATGACAACGCATAGAAATAAAATTGCATCCTTACCCTGATGTGCGATTTTTCAAAGGTATTAGTGCGTGGTAATCTCAAATCCCCACACATCAAAACAACCTTCTTGTTTATTACTTTGGTTTTTAGGACATAAATGATACATTACGTCATCTAATGCGTCATTACCTAATTGAAACTAAAACACCATAAGTGCCTTAGTAGCATCTATCTTAGGTATTTATTAAAAAGGTGTTGGTGGAAAGTGTCCAGAGAATCTACTTCGGAGTTGAACGACAAAATGACGCTGTATATCTCAACTTTAATTGAACGTCAAAAGGCTGGAAAGGATTACCATACCGGCTGGAATCTTGGCTAATGAATCATAATCATTAATTATAATTAATGATTATGATTCATTAGCCAAGATTAGATTATTAAATAATTATCTACACCAGATCCTCTTTTTTAACGAGAATTTTCACACGAATCGCAGTATTTATTTGGAGTTTTTTTTATCATTAGAAGATAATGCAATTAAGTAACCCAAAAGTTAAAGCCACAAGGACTACCATATTTTTATTTCTGAACTTGTAACGGTGACGTGAAATGTGTTACGGACAATTAATATTTGGTCAGTTGGTTAATAAAGTGTGTACCGAGTGGGAAACGGACACTTGTACACTGAACCGGGACGTCTCGCTGAGAGCCTGGAGACACTGCCCCCATATTTGTTCGTTCTTTGATTCTCTCTTTATATTAATTTCGAGGTTCTTCGTAATATAAATGATGAACTGTTTTGACCATAATATATGTTACCTCCCTCAACCTATGTGCCATATTACACCGGGTATTTTTGACTAATAATTTTCTAATATTATCTAATAATATTGACTGATCAGTATTATTCATGGGAAAGAGTAAAAAGGCACCTTATTACTATCTTAACCCCTAATTGTATCAAAAAAGTTATTCATTGACAAGACTGTAAATTCCAACGTTTATTATAGAGACGCTGTACTAATGCGGAAATAGATTCTGGGCTATCGTGGCTTATTAATTCTTCCCAGTGTTGTATGTTTCAGACGACGTTTCTCAGAATGGCTCTGTAGTCCTTTTTCCTTGACCCGAGGGGTTTACTCTGAAATGGCTGAAAAATGTTTTAAGTTGACGGAGATGCGCGCGTTGCACAACCAGCATGTTATAACTCGTCAGTGTTCGGGATGAGTCGTTGATAACCGCCTCTTATCTCAGCGTAGCGTAGCACTGGAGCTCTAAACAGTAAGGATGTGTTAGCTTAAATAAAAGTTGTGTCCTTAAGTCATTGAAAGTATCTAGCAAAGGTTTATTTACGTAAAATGTATCTCGCAGACCTAGGACATCTACTTTAGAATGTTTGGTTGTCTATGGCATGAAATCATCATTTCGAAGCGTGACTGATTGCAATATGTCCAAAACCTTTCCTCATGGGTGATGGAATTCTATTTAATTAATTTTGATGTATGAATCTGACAATTCTTTTGAATGGCATAACGAGGTAATAAACCTCCAGTGTGCGGAATTAATTTCTGTTATTACTGTGTTAACGAGGAGAGTAGTTGCAACCTATTGGAAAAAAAGCAAACACAGCAATGCTCGAATGTAACTAACTTAAGAATGCCTATCAATTTATTTCTAATTTTTGGATGGGTTAGTGTTCTGTTTCCTTTCGGTCCATTTCACCTTCTCCATTCTTCTCCACACCCACATTTCAAAAATCTCCTATCTACATCTATCCTCCTGCTTCAGCGACCACGTTTCCGCGCCGTACAGAGCTACGCTCCATATCAGAGTTTTTACGAGTCTTTTCTTAACCTCCCTACTCAACGTCCCTGTCATCAACTCCCTCCTCCTTGAGAAAGCCTCCTTGCCTAGCGCAATTCTTCTTACATCCCTACTACGTTGACCGTGTTGGTCCAGAACACTTCCGAGATACGTCAACTCTTCTACCTGCTCTATTTTTTCCCCTCCTATTTTAATGTTTAGCTTAGCCTTTTTCTTTCTGGAAAATCGCATAACCTTTGTTTTATTAACATTGATTCTCATCCCATATCTATCGCACTGAACCTCCAATTCACTCAGCAGTGCTTGCAACCCCTTGGCTGACTGAGCAACTAATGCTTGGTCATCAGCAAACCTAACCGATTTTACGAATTTCCCTCCGACTTTCATTCCCACAGTGTTCTGTTATGGCACCTTAAATAGGCATTGACGGTAAAACAGGAAAAAAGTACAGCCGTTGCGTAGAAATTTGAAATATAAACATTCAAAAATTATTATAGCGTTACAATGCAAAAATTTCAGAGCGTTAAAATCATTCGCCTTGATCAGGATCTCAGTATTGTCAGGGACATTGTAATGCACACTTAAGTGGAAGACTCCGTCAAACGTTACTTTCACGGCATATCCCACAAGTTCTTCATATTTATAAAGCGTTTATTGATAGAAATTACCTAAGGTGATGATTGCATTATATCATTCTTTCATTTGTTATTTATTTAAGTAATATGTTGCATTATCATTTCAGTCTGTGGCTTATTACTCAAATAAAAAATTGAGATCTGCTTAGGTAATTATGTAATTGCTAGTCAATAAGTTAAAACTGGCAGACATCCATTGACAAATTAACATAAATAAAATATCTGAATTGCCGTAATTCCCTTAGTCGATAGAATTTACGTGGGAAAACAGTTTTGGTCCTTCAGGGTTGCCACTCGATGGAAATAGCTGAGGAACACATTTTCGTCATTCACTGTATGTAGTCTGATTATTGTAATTACGAAAACCCATAACGACTTAGTGACCTAATTGGACGAAATCTGATTTATTTATGGACACAGGAAGCCGGGCGAGCCTAGTTTGTTAGTTTAAGATAATAGGTTAAAATCGGTGTGGCCTTGGGTTCTAGGAAGGCATTGGCAGGCCTAAGACAGTTAGTTTTAGTGGAGCCAATTCCCGATGCTTAAGGGTCGCATAACCATACAGACGTTAGTTAACATGACAGGAACTCGATAGTAGTGGAGGGACCCATACGATTCCCCAAACAATCTCTTAGGTGAGGAAGGAAATGGCGACTCATTCGGCGGCATTTTGTAGTGTCCCCATCGTCATATCAAGGAGCTGTCTGCCAGTTAAGGTTCTCGTTCCCCAGGCCAGTGCTCTCGAAACCGTAGGCATACATTTGTGGTCGTCGTTTCGGCGTCTCCCTTCCACCGAACTAATAGAATGCAACGAGTCAATCGAGGTATCTTTTCTTGATTGGTTATTTGAAAACCGAGGTAGTCCTGAGTCATATTCCCGGGCGAATCTCGACGAACATATCTCAGCGAAATCGTATGTATTATGATAAAACCTTTCTAATCGTTCCAAAAACAAATATTTCGTTATTTAAAACGCCAAATTATTGGTGTTTTTTAAGAGTATAGAAATGTTGGATAGGCGGGGAGGTCAGAAAAGTACCGAAGTACGCATCGTCATTGTCTGTTTCAGTTCCACGATTTCCTCGCGATTTACTGGATGGTTTCACTGTGAAATGGAGGCCTATATCACTTTCACCAAAAAGAGCAGCGACCCGGGAGACTCCTCTTTGCGGCGTTGGAGGGTTGGTCCTCGACGAGTGCCCGAAAAAAATGATCAACTGATGAAAGGGGTCCCTGATTTTCATTGGCATTGGAGTGGTGTTAACCGTCCACTCGACTTCGCGAGCCCAATTCCACGCGGGTGTTTAACTGCTGCCGTCGAAGGGCAGAGCGATCGAGGTGCCTCGTGGGTCTCTCGTCTTCAGACTGCTCGCATCGCCTCACTGAAGAGGTAAAATATCCGTTTTCGTGTCATTGCTCTGGTAATTTCCAGATAAATTTGCGTCGATAAGAAACGAAAATAAGACTGATTTGATATTTGAGGGAAGATATCGCTTCGTACTAAGCCCTGTAAAGGGTGTGAAATTCTCAAGTGAGGGGCCAGGTCATATCACCATGCTTGGTTACGGTTTCCCAGGAAGATCTGATACCCGAAAAATTACCCGGACCAGGCAAAGCGGTGGATGCCCCAGGGTTAATCCGTAATCGAGCACGGGGCCTCCAGTCATTGGTCCAGCGCTCTGCTCAGTTCATTTGTGTGAACGTAATATTCAACTACATCATTTGCATTATACTCGTATATATTGAGCATATGAGCGTACATATGAGCTGTTGTTATTTCAAAATGCTCGACGTTTTGCTTCTCTTGTTGAGAGGTCTCTGTCGAAGTTCTCAGTAAGATGAGAGGAACGTCGAGTATTTGTAAATAGTGACAACCTTCTCCGAAAATTAGTAATTCAATAAACAAACGAAATAGTGTAAGCCTGAATTTTAAGATAATTCAAGTAGATGTTTACAAAAGGTGTGAAAAAGACAATATTTTTCCACCGGGTAAAATTTGTGATACATTTATCACGCCATCGTTTAACAGTATCCAAATTTATATATTTCAGAATGCAAAACAATGGCTACCTTGTAAAAACTATTTCTTTATAGAAATATGTTTAGATAGCATGGATTCATAACGTGCCCCAATGCCTGGGGGGGGGGGGAGAAAGGAAGCAGGAAAGACCACAATTATTTACGAACAGTTGTCCAAGGTACATTATCTCCTTTCTTGAAAGGTACCAAATCCATTCCCGCAGTCCGACACCCTAAATATCGAAAATGTGCGTTTTATTTATTCGGTGTATAGGTAAATAATTCCGTTGATCACATTTTGTCATTTGGCCATCGTCGTTTACTCAAACGTGTGGGTGGTGAAATACATTACTTCCCATCAAATCAAAAACAAGTGCATTATTTGATCATAAATTTATAATTGCCAAATATCAATTGGCTATCAATTTTCTGGTGTTTTTTTTAATCCTACATTTCTAATTGTAATCTCACAGCTTTTTTTTTTAATGTTAGCATATTGTCGAAATTCCTTTCTCATTCGTCCATTTCGGTCGATGCAAGTTGATGTTAAATCTTAAAGTTTCGAAATATTATTCAATTTTATGTCTTATGTGTTACTGGAGCGATCACTCAATTCGTTGTGATACATGAAACTTTCATGTGGTGGAGTTCAAAAAGGTGAGAAGACGAAAAACGCCCAGACACCGTGACATATAACACTAGAGTGTATTTTTGTTTTGATGGAGAATTTCACCCTTCGTGCGCATTTTAGGGCGCGTGGTAACTCTCAAGCTGTGAATCCAGTTTCTCCCTACTATTTCAAACAACCCCGAGTACTACGTCTGATTATGCAACTCTCTATAGCCCGTTAGTGAGTAGAGGGTTTCTTCCTTGACCCATACCAAGCCATTCTTATGCAAATTCGTCGTAGTTCCCAGATCCGTTAGGAAGGTAAACACGATACTCGAAATTTGTCTTCATTGAAAGATGCGGAAGTCGCCGAAAGTTACGTGTCGCCCGATAGCACACAAAGAGCGCTTGGAAAAATCTTTTCGTGGTTGCGGTTGTTCTTAAGCAAATGAATTTTTTTTCATTTGGCCTCGTAAAATCTAACGAAAGAAGGCACGACTTCCAGCAAAATTAATCGATTCCAATTTAACAAAATTTATTTGAAACATGCTCAATGTAAGCTCAGTGGCAGCTAGATTCTAATGGATTAATTTAATCGACTTGTATTTCCTCTAACAGACGTATATTTCTATCTCTGATCAAGTGTTTATGTTTCAACAAACATCAAACTTTACCGTCTTATTAAGTGCGGTAATTAAAGAAGGCTTCCTTCCATTTGTAATGACTCTGTCGCGAAAACTTTTTAGTTTGAATAAGTGTACTCTGGGGCACTCATCGAATAAACACGTGGCTGAATCTAGAATTTATAGCCATAACTTCCCATATGATAATATCCGTATTAAATTTACTCAAATAGCTTTATAAAACACACCACACCTAAAACGTAACATGTACACCATATTTTACTCAGGATTTAAGAGTCGCATAGTGTCCTATTAAGACCGCATTGCCCTCAGCATGTGGAGTACACAAAAAAGGTTTCTAATACAACAAAACTGGCAGTTCATGAAAATTTACTTCTCTGCACATAAATGCTATGAAGTAAAACTTGGGTGTGGGGTTCTCAGAATGTCTGTGGTAAGAATGGGAGATGCAGGGTTAGTAATGAGTGAGTCATGAAAAAATGTGGTTTGGCGATGTGTCAAATCACTACACTATTATCAGTATGGGGAAAGAGCTATTGGTTATAGAGGAAATAGACCGAGAAAGTCATGGATAAATATTGTCGGACTGACTCTGCGGATGAGGAATACTGGAAGTCTCAGGAATAGAGAGAGTACACAGAGAATAGTATGTAAGAAACGATGTATGAATATGACAGGATATACAAGTTTGCGAGGACAAGGCAGTATGGAGGAAATTAGTGAAAGGGTTAAATTTTTGTCGAAATAACTGAACTTCGGGATTGTTTATTTTGCCTACCCTGAAAATTTCCTTACGAAAGGGAGCATTGTGGAGGGTATGAAATGAATTGAAGTCTACACAGGGAATATTTAATATCCAAAGAAAAATCTCTGAGACGCTGGTGGTAACAACCGAGGATTTATTCGGAAAGCAACATTAATACATGTTTCCCATTCTCAAATATTATGCGCAAAAATATAAAATTCGTTGGTTTTAATCTTGAAGTTCTCTATAAATCAATTGTGTATGTCACTCGTTATAGCTCAATTGAGTGTCAAGAATGAGATATTGTGCTTACTCGGCAATATTCCAACGCCACTCTGTTGTGATTCATGTATCTGGATATCTTGCCTGTTAATGGGGTCGCAGTTCTCACGAGAATAGATTTTTTGGAAAAATTGAGAATATCTGGTGAAATGAGCGAGGTCAGCGAGTTGAAGCGGGTTAGATCATGTGCTAGATAGGCAGCATGATTGCGGTGGGGCTGAAAAATCCGTCATCGTGCCTATGGCTTAGAGGGTGCAATGTCAGCGCGGCGAACAATGGTTCGAGTCACTTCTTGCACTTATTGAGAAAGAAGGGGTTTTGTGTTTTAGCAAAACGATTTTCAGTTTCACCTCGAAACGTTTGAATTTGGTTATGTACGAGGTGCGAAGTAGTAGGTTATAAATGTGATTGATGTGGTGTTGAGTCCAGAGTCAGCCAATTCCAACCAATAAATACGTCACTTCTTTCATCAGTTTAATAATTCTTTGCTCACACACTCTACTGTTTTTTTCATCATTTATCTCTCATACTTGTCTTTTATCAAATTATCTGGGAATCCTGTCAATACGAGCGCAACAAAATTCATCTCCCACATGCAGAACTGGGTTATGTTTAATATGAAGGAATACAGGTATAATGGATTAAGTAAAACGTCAGTGTATCACTCGTTGAGGGCTTTAGTTAATCAAAGAGATTCTTGCGATTTGTTAGGCAGAAAGAAACTAATACAGCTTATATTAAATGATTATTGCTAATTCTATGCGATGTCCTGAGGCCAAATTACCCTATCCGTTTTTTCGACCGTAATTATGACCTCTGGGGTAAAATTCACTGCCCTGGTCAGTTGGGTTTAAAACTTTGTTGGTGAGCTGTCGGGAGAAGGCGGAAAATTCAGGAAAAGCAAACTTAGACCTATTCCATTCCATTTTGAATGTGTTTCAGATTTTTCAAGTTCGAAACTAATTTTAAAGCCTTATTGGGCCGCTTAATTGCTACGTTATCTGGAATGCGAGTTAAAAGTGAGAGTAAATATTTCGTAATCTTTCACACCTAGGTAATAATTCTGCAAGAATGACTGACCTACACTTGGAAATATACGAGAATGTGGAGTTTCTCATTACTGAATGGAATGGTTTTTTTTTGCGTTTGCGGAATATGTTATTGTAATCACGAGTAAAACATTCAAATGGAATTACGCGATGAATTGATAAGAAGCAGTTTGAATGACGCTTTTAAATCATCCTCGGGAGACAAATTTTATGAACGCGGCAACCACTCCTATTTGCTTAGCCTAGTAAAAAATCCAAGCAATCGATTTTTATTATTAAAATTGCATATAAACACCAAAGGAATAATTTTGAATAGAATTAATTTGAGCAACGGAATAAGAATAGCTCGGAAAATGAAAATTAGGAAATTAATAATTTGGAAAATGCAATCAAATGGTGGTGGGGATGGTCCATATTTGAGATGATACGTTGGTAAAAGAATATAATGTTAGAGAGGTGGAGTTTCGGATTCAGAAGTCAGCCAGTTCCAACCAAATGAATACATTGCTTCTATCTTCAGCTTCGTAACCAATTACTCGTCTACACTTACGTCCTTTCATCATGTGTTACTCATGTTTGTTCATAGATTCAGTAGTTTTGGCATTTTGAATATATGGTTGCCACAAATATGATCTCTTACTTGGAGAAAATAATGGAATATCTTCGAAAGCAGAACGTCAGTGTTTTATTCCTTAATGGAATAGGAAAGATAAGCCGGGAATTCAAAGTGAATTCAAACTTTCTTCGGTATCTACAGCGCTTAAATATCCTGCCGATCTTTTGGGTGTATACTTCTACCATACCACAATGTCAATTTTCTGACATTCCCAAAATAGAGTAGTGAAACAGGTAGTGATGAATGCGTTTGAGCTGAGTGAATTAAACTATCAGCACATACTCCATCGTGCGCCATGTTGCACGTCGAATGACACTCAATTCTTGAAAATTTTGATTGCTCCACTATTAAAATTTGCATGATTTTTTTTAAGGGTCCTTGATACCTAAACATGTATCCTATCAATGTGTGGGAGTCATCATTTGCTGAGCACGTCGGAAGCCCGAGCATGACTCCCTTGCAGGGCTCACTTTCGGAATAGTTAACAATAAGTCACAGTGGGCCGCACACTCGTCGAATCAGTTCGCCCTTAATAGTCACAAAGGTTGCACTGCTTGCTCAGAATACGCCTTCGGGCTCACCACCATCGCGAGGAATAATCTCTCTTGGTTACCGAGGATAAACAAGTTCCACAAGACCCCACTTAGCAGATCTTGCGTCCGCAACTGTTCCATATTGCTTCTCTCTCTCGTCACGATCGCGTGAGAGAATTTCTCGGATCAGGTTTGTTTAATCCTCTCAAACGATGCGGTATATTTCCATCCCTCTCCCCTAGGAAACTGGAGAGCAAGGTGGTTTAAGTCATTCACCATTCGTCTTTTTCTCATTAGTCGTCAAAATCAGGCCAAATATGCGGCTCTTTTCGTTCTAATAATCAACTACTTGGTAAATTTACCTAAGTCATCATACTTACTCTTCAATCGATGAACATTTAAACCACATTTATTTCGAGGAATATCCCACACAACAGAAAGT
The DNA here is from genome assembly GCA_037158775.1 of Hetaerina titia. Classification (NCBI taxonomy): domain Eukaryota; kingdom Metazoa; phylum Arthropoda; class Insecta; order Odonata; family Calopterygidae; genus Hetaerina; species Hetaerina titia. The sequence continues at coordinate 69,886,742 of CM073771.1, forward strand.
CTGTTACCTAAGGGTCAGGACTGAGCATAAATTATGAGTAGAGCATTACTGAGGTGAGACCATAGTAGCATAGCGGTTGTAGGGAATTAAGTAATAGTAATAGTACAATTCCGTATGCATGGACTAAATGAATATATATCATTCCGAGAGTTTCGTGCGATATTTTTTATGAAAAGAACCTTGAGCTTTACTTACAGCGGAAACTTTTCCACGGTACTCAAGATATCAGTCATTCCTTAGATTAGCCAATTCCAGTTTCCTATCTTCATTGAGGCACAAACAAATCCGTATTATCAGTCGCGTTTCTTTGCAAAATTCGATACTATCTGGTGAAGTGCATTTTTCTGTGGCAGATATATTATTTTATTGTTTTGGATCGTTTGTGTCGATACCAATGATTTCAAATAAATTTGGAAATATAATTTATATTCCTATTGTATGAGGGAAGATGGGAGATGGAGATATTAATATTCGGTGTAGAATTTCAAGTAGTCATTGTGCAAAGTGTGCAAATTTTGAATTTGCACGATGACTTGGTAGACCATTAAAGCTAGGTACGGATAAGGGAGAGGAGGGAGGTCGTGGGGAAACTCGATCACGGTTAAGGCGGGAATCGTACATTAGTTTATCGTCGCGAGTGACAGGTGGCGTGCTGCACCGAAGGTGTTCTCTCCACGACATCAATGTTTGAAACGGATTGCCACTAAAATATTGCCTCTATTAGGACTCGAGCCCCATTCCTCCTCACTCAAACTCAAAATGATGATACTTCATCTTAAAATACACTTGACGTCTTCATTTCTTAACCAATCTATTTCTTTTGGTTTTTGTCTCATGGCGAGCGAACGTTTCACCTCATAGCTATTAATAATTCTGTTCGTGTTCCAATTCTAGTTACACTCATAAGGGACGCGGATTATGTTGAATAAACAGGATTCTCATATCCTGGAGTTGTTAATATACGATGCACTTGTCCTTTTTCAATTTTTCTTCTACGTCACTTTGTCACAGAACGCTTAGCCCTAGCTCCCTCATTAGTCACTCACCCAATCTTCAATATTATTCTCTGAAAAAATTTTTTGAATTTGAATCCATATCGTCAGGTGCCATTTTATACTTCGGTCCTCCGTGTGCTGAAAAGCCAGAGTTATTTGCATGGTCTATGTCGATCACAAGTTTTAAAATTCAGTTGCTTTCTCAGTGACGACGCTATCCCTGCTACCACTCGCCGCCAGCAAATGTTACGTGATAAAAGGGTATCCTGCTTATCACATAGTTCTCAAAAAGTGTTCATGCAGATTTGATTTTGACATTGCGGGGTCGTTTTTAACATTTATATCAGAGCACTAGAACGTAACAAGCCAAGGTCGAAGAAATGCTCGGCGAGATTTTGCTGTCGTATTTATTGATTTGCTTATTGAGAATAGCTGATAAAACATTTATCTGATCCTTGCGAGTGGAGGTGATATGAAAACACTTTTAAACAATCAGGCCAGAGGATTTAGGGCATCACTTGACCGTCTTCCCGTCTTTGAAATAAAAAAATAATTTCGGGGGAAGCGGTTTAGCATAATATGAGTGCAATCAGAAGATTATACAACGTACAGACATTTTATTAGCTGTTACGAAAAACAACGTCATAGGTTCTTGAAGGTCGACACTGAAAGCTAGAATTATGATTTCCATCCTTCGTTAGTGTTAAAGATGCCCAAATACTTAACAAATTCTTGATAGGGAGTATCTCCTGTTAAAGTGATCGCACACCCAGACAGTGTCTACGGCCAATATTCGAGTATTGTACAGAACGAACAAGAGAAGCATGCTAATTCAATATCCCTCTATGCTCAGTTGTTACAACACATGAACAGGAAAGAGCTCGTCTTCGCGAAATTCATTTTCCCAGCGAGCTTCGGTTGTAGATATGGGGAGCGGCGCAAGAAAATATTTTGCAGAATTAAAAGGTGAACTTGTGGCACCCAGGGCGAAAGCAGTAATTTCAATCATTATTTTTCATAAAACTCTCTCTACTTGTAGCATAAAGACCGGAAAAATCTTATCTGAATGTGTATGCCATAGGAAAATATTGCCTGCAGAAAGAGGACGGAAAATGCCAATGGAGACCCATGGTCACCAGAAGCAGCTGTCGAATCCGGACGACTAATTTCTCCCTCTTTTCTCCGCGGGCACGATTGATTGGCAGTTGAAGACGACTGCGTGAGGGTGACCGCCGTGGGATTGGTGGCGAAATGTCTCTCCAACTGGCACTCGATGGAATCAATCGCCCCGAACCTCCTTTGGCCACCGCAACCGCAAAGGGACAATTGATAAATTGTTATCCCATTAACCAAGCAATCATCCATGAACGCATATGACCGAATCACTCAGGAAACGAAGGCTGTGGTTCAGTTAAGCCGAGTACGCAGTACCCTGAGAAGGAATCTTGGGTATTTTGATTGCATACTAAAGTCATTATATTAAGATGATCGAAATCAAAGGTGACTGACCGATTTCCTCTCGTAGAATGTTCATTTATCCTACTGCCTCATTTTATCAGGTAAAGAAAAGTATATTCATTACTTAAATTTCGAACTACTATTTGAAGGAAGGGTCGCAGTGGTCTAGAGGGTAAAGCATTGGACTACTGACCGGAAAGTCCCGGGTTCGATTCCCGGGCAATGGGCACCTGCAGCTCCACCCAAGCAAGTTGATTTTTCGGGTACCAGGTCTTCCTGGGAAACCATAACCGGCACAGGGAAAGGAACTGGCCCCCCTACCCTGATGTGTGAATATTGACACGCCGTCGGGCTTGGTACATGGGTGAGCTCTACCATCACCTACTAAACCGACCTTCGGGTTGATTACTGTGTTTATGGTTTATTTGAAGGAACTGGTCCAGCGGGTGCTACTTCAAAATGAATTGTTAGTAAACAGCTCTTCTGTTGTAAAACCTTTGCTTTAGCATTAAAGGTAAATAGTTTGTTGTAAAAGCGAAAATAGCGTAGATATTTATATAGATAGATATCTATTACGGATAATATTTTTGTAAAAATAATAATGTGTGATAGATTTTATCAACAGTTATTTTGCGGTCCTTGTTAGATTTTGTGCCTTTTCTTCGGCTTTCAATTATGAGTTATTATATGCTCAACATCCACTGTCGTGACATTCTGCAATTAACGTTAAACAAACTCTTGGTATCATCCAAAAAAACATTGTGTAAGCAATACTATATTGTGCGTATCATTGCTATAATTTTGCCAGAGTTTGGATTTGGGAAAAACCAAATGGCAACAGTCTTTACGAGGAACGGGAATAGTCTATTGCATTATCAAAATCCACATTTCTATTCGGGGATGGTACAGAATAATCGCCGAGTCTAATTCACCCACTGACTTGCTGATACTTAACTCTAAGGTACTCTTAAGATGCCGCAAATTCTGAAGTTTTCATAGTTTCTAACCTCTAATGGAAAACCCCATGGAAGGAATACCCCTAAAATACCTAAGCTCAAGATGTCCCGGATTTGATGCCAAAAAATTCCCGAAGTTTCTTTTTAGTATATAGTATTGATTAACATTGGAAACAATTACGAAGTCACTATGACAGTTGTTCCAGAACTGTTAACGTTAACTTCAGACAATTTACTTTTATTTAATGAAATACGAAAACGTTGCTTCCCCGAGTTTGAATTATAACTGAAACACTGATAACTTTCGAAGATTCTGATTCTTTCAACAATTTCTCACCTCTCTATCCCTCCCTCTCTCTCGATATTATCTAAAATATTATTTCAAATGCTCCTTTTAGTCAATTTTTCTCTTCCCTGTGCATGGTGACCGTGGTAATCTGTTGTTCCAGACGTATTTGGCCTTATTAAAACGGATAATGCAAGATCTGTCGTCAGTTTTATTAAATATTATTTAGCGTTTTGATTAATGGCACTGAATAGGAAAAATGTTAAAGTCTTGAAATCATGGTTAACAGAAGCATTATTCATATTTAAGAATATTGGCGAGCATCCTCATAAACTCCCTCCACAAGCACTTGTTAGGAATTTACAAGCATGTTTGGGGTGGCAGTGATGTGTTTCTGGATCGGGGCTGCTGTGGCCCGTGCAACAGCACCGCCCATTAAGGATGTCCGTTCTTGCCATCGTTGGTCCGGTATGCAGACCTCGGGACCTCCATATTCCCGGGGTTGTTAGGTTGTCTGGTGGGATAATATGTAAGTGTTTAAAATGGAGATTTACCGCAACATCTGTGAAAATTTTAGATCTCTTCCATATTGAAACTATCTGTTTAATTGTATTATTTTTTCCGGCCTACTGAATTGGCGTAGGACTAAATAGCATTATTTCCCTAAAGGCTGGTGCCCTAAAGGCCACCGCTAGGGTGTGTGGTACGGAGTGATTCCACGTCAGGGATGTATCATCAAATTAAATGTTACTTTCAAATGATAATCTCAAGTAGAGAATTGAAATAATTCAAACAAGGGGAATAATTTTTACAGCAGCTTACATGACGATATCTAGGTTCAAAATACTTCTCGACGGATGCGAGACGAGCTGCAAATTAGGAGAACAATTAAATATGAGTTAAAAAAAGAATTGGCGCGTACTAAGCCATGTAGCATAAACAATCGTTTCCTCCGACCATAGTCGGAAGTTATTGTTTCTTTATTATTTCTTCGATGATGCAGGTAATATCTTACGTTAGCGTTGGGGAATGAGCGGACTGGGTTTCACATTCTCGTTGAAGCCTCCTTCTCCCTTCTGAGATTGCGAGGGTGATTTCCTTGTTGCTTGCTGTGTGTACCAGATGACCCCCGCCGAAAATACCACGATTCGCCTCCCAGGGGCACATTATGACTTGGGCTCGTTTCATATCCCTTTCCGGTTCATCCGCGATAACCTTGCGCTCTTTTCGACGGTGGGTGCGAGATATTCCGGAGGGGCGGAGCTGGAGAGTTTTCGACGGAAAAGGAAGACTGGCAGGACGAGGGCCAAACGAGGATCTGAGGGAGTGAGTTGGTGGGAGGTGTAGGTGGGCCGGGTGCACTGAATCGACAATCGACGACGAAGTCCTTTTTGTTTATATACATATGAATGTATATATATATATATATATATATATGCATATGGGTCGTGGTAGTCCAGGGTAGAGTGTTGGGCTACTAACCGTAGGGCCCGGGTTCGATTCCCGGGCAAGCCTCTCTGGGCACCTGCAGCTCCACCCAAGCGATGTGATTTTTGGGTACCAGGTCTTCCTGGGACACCATAGCCGGGACAGGGAAAGGAAATGCCCCCCCCTCCTACCCTGATGTGTGAATTTCACACGCCGTCGTGGTTAGTATGAGTGAACTCTACCATCACCTACCAAACCGACCTTCGGGACCTTGATTACTGTGTTATAGTTACATAAACATCTGTTTTGTATGTATAAATGATATCGTCGAAGTAACACGGAAATGTTGAATAAAAAAACTTTGACAGCAACAAGCAATGGGTGGGTCAGTACCAGGGAGATGAGTGGGCTGAGGGTTAAGGGAAGTATAATAGGTTTAGGGATTTCTTTGCCTGATGTTGCTGTACCGTAGTGAGACATAGGTTGCATTAAAGTATATTTTCTATATGGAATTGATGAGTTCAATTGGACGTTATTCAGCACATAATTAGATAGCTCTAGGCCCGATTGCACGAGGTGGTAGATTACAACCCATAGGAGCCGTTAACAAAAAAAACACTTGAACTTTGAAAAATCGCATTGAAATATCGCATTGTAAAAAATTATAGGGGTTATTAAAGGGTAACGTCAGATTAAAGAAGATAAAACTGGTAAGAGAGATAGTGAAATGGCATGTAAACGCTGTAAACCGGAACGAAAAGAAAGTAACAGGCAGTAGTAGTAGCGTATTAGTTTTTGGTTAAGGGTTGTCTGGTGTGTAATGTGCCTTACACCCAAGCTCTGGCTTGCAGGGTACTATGAAATAAATAAATATTATTAGAAAGAGCATCAAGGGAAATTCATGTAATTGAATTGAAATCGTTGGAGGATGCTAGAAAATGTAGCGATGATTAACCTGTGTAAATCGTAAACCTAACTTAAACGGCTAACTACTAATAATAAACTGTAAGCTAGCTCTAGAATTCTTTGGAAGAATTGATGGAAAAATGGTTGAGCGGCAAAAATTGTTCCTAAATCCATCTACCAATGTATATACGACAGTAAGTTATGACAGTAAGGCGATTCCTAAACATTTGCCACGTGGAATTATTCATTCTTACTCCAGGGATTTCTCATCCGCCACTCTTCTGCTCGATCCGCTCATTTTAATTTCAATAATAATTTTATCTGATGCTAACTGCACAAAATATTCGCCATTGATTTTCGTTCTTCCTTTCTCAAATTGAAGTATAAATTAAACCCGAAAGAGAGCATTGCCCTGTATTTTTCATTCGCAAATTACCAGATATCTGGTTGATTCGGTGGCTAATCTACTGGTCGTACTAGGGTTCGTATCCTGGAGGTGGAAGACTTTATCAGTGATGCCTCAATCCCTGCTCAGGAGCAACATGGAGAGTATTTCTAAAGGAGTACGCCGTCCTTCGGGTTAAACATTATATTGTGGAACCCTTGACGTTTTCTTAAAGAGCAAGCTTATATCGACGCCTCGTTCCTCCTCACCATTTCCCCAATCCCTGAAAATCCTAGTTATACCAAAAGCCTACCTAGCCCTAATGGCGTACAACCTCAAGCTGTCAGTCACCTCCCCTAATATTTATTATTATTAATAAACAATGGAAGAGACTGATATAAATAATATTTATTAGTATTTATTTAAGTCACCTCCCTTGTAGTAAACTTGGTGAGGTAAAAGACTGCATCGGGTGCGATCGGGAAACAGGTGGAAGTGGGGCATGGTTTGCTAATTTCTCCATCCTCTCGTGAACTGGACGTTGGACTACTGACCGGAGGGTCCCGGGTTCGATTCCCGGGCTAGGCACTTTGGGCACCTGCAGCTCCACCCAAGCTAGTTGATTTTTCGGGTACGCTATTCCTGGGAAACCATAACCGGCACAGGGAAAGGAACTGGCCCCCCTACCCTGATGTGTGAATTTTCACACGCCGTCGGGCTTGGTACATGGGTGAGCTCTACCATCACCTACTAAACCGACCTTCGGGTTGATTACTGTGTTTTTTTTATATACATATAAACACATAAATATACATACACATAAGTGTTTTCCTATCCCCTTTCCTTATATGTCTATTTCTATGTGCGAAAAATAATATTTGTTCGCCGTATGGCGGGATTTTCGAGTTTGAATATATATATATATGTCCCAGAAAGACAAAAATCGACCAATCCCGGCAACATCCCGACTGCACGTCGACGCGTCCTAAGACGCGGATGCAATGCGAGCATTCGACTCGAGAGGCGGAGTTGATAATTGGGCGCACATTCTTCCGGAGCGAACATCTGGGGAAACACCGGGAGCTGCCGGTGCTGGAGAGGGGTGTGTGGTATGAGCAGGGGGAAGGAAGGTCATTAATGTGGTAATGGAAGGAGGTCGAGAGTGGGTGGCTGGGAACGAGTGGGGAAGATGTCATTATTTTACGCCTCTTTCCTGCCGCTGCTGGATGCGCACCCAAGGTCGAAAGGCCAACTCCGCGGAGCATGAGGGTGAAAAATTGATGTTTGATGCAAATCCATCCCATATGAAACCCTCCCACGAGTCACCGAGAGGGTGCGCAGAATCGAGGAGCTCGACGCCAAAGTGGTTTCCTCGCGTTTCCCCGCAAAGTACATCACGGAATTTTTTTTAATCAAGAAGACACAATCACTCACATGACATGAGAACATCTATCTCAATCTCCTCACTTTGTCAAGTTACTCCGGATTCAAATGCGTTTAGAAAGCTTTCCTTTAAAGTTGTCTCCTTTTATCCCTCATACGTAGTCACTGTCTTCTAGCTCAACAGAGGAGTTAGCCTTTGTTCGTGACATCTCACTCGAAAAGACAGGGTGGCAATAATTCAGTGTAGTAAGCACCTGTTTCGCTAAGAGTTTTCGCTTTCCGAGATTAATGAGTTGTAATTTTGGGATAAATAGATTTAATTACGCATTGTTTTCATGTATTTTTTATTTACAATTATTTAGGATCATAATTCATCGGTAGCTAAATTAGATTAGGTTGGAAAAAGTTTTTTCGCAAGCTTTAGATATTCCCAAAAGGGAAAGTGTCGTGTCGCTGGAAAGAGCATACGATCTTCAGTTTTTGAACTAACTTTAATTTCGTCAATGAGATAATTTAAACACAGAACTCGTGTAATCTTTCAGATTTGTTTTGGTATATCATGCTAGCAACACAAATCTCTTAATTTTTCAAAATATATTTTGCTTTGAAATATGCAATCAAATATAAAAACCACTGTTTCTTACTAAAATACTTAAGTGTGATGCTGTGAACTGCACAAAATGCACTTCATGTACTGAAATTATGACACAAATCAAATTATTGTAGTTTATGCAATGCAATGTAGCCAACCTATTTTATAGAAAGATTTCATTGAAACAACCTTTCATAACTTGCGTGACATTATAGTAATTCAGAGCGGAGTGTTGATATTAACTGTGGTGAGTTGTATTTGGAGACATTCCGACTTAGCATAATATTAATCTCGATATACCTCTCATGTGTCACCGTATCTATTTTTCTTGCTACATTCTAAGTTCTTAAACTGGCTTTCTCTTTAGATGTGTTGATGGCCATCTCTACGTCTGAATATCTTTCGGTTTAGATGTATAGAGACTCTAGTGATAATTTACTCGTTATTCATTGACTACCTGGCGCCTATTTCTAATTTGGGATTCGGTCATAATGGCATAAGATTTATTTCCTCGAGCGTCTAAGGCGACTAAAAGTCTTATTGCCAGACAGCGTTTTATTACTCTCGTCAGTTTCGATAACAACACCGAAAACGCGAACTTAAAACCTCCCGAATGAAATTTCTATCTTCCGAATCCGTTTTCAAGTTACTGCATATTTTACAAGCTCTCATCAGTTCCCTCAGGATAGAATGGTTTTCACAAGACCTTTAGACTTCGTCTTCAGCCGTAAAATGTTTAAAAATAATTCACTCCGTAGAAATTGCCTACAGAGATGAGTTAAAAAAAATACCTCACCTTAAAGGCCGTCGATGAAAATGGCTGAAATTTTACGTACAATGCTTTTCTCTTTTCGAATGCAAAATACAAGTACGCATAACGCAAGTGTCTATCGTGCCAAGCATTAATGTTTCCGAAACATAACTACACCCGCGAAATTATTGCGAATTGCCCGAAATCGTAACTTAAATGTTAGGCAGCACATTCCTGAGAAGGTTTTAGCATAAATTTGGGCTGCTGACGCCTTTGGGTGATTTAATTTTGTTTCTTATGCGCTGTAAAATAAATTGCGATAAATCTGCTGTAGTTGTTTCAAATTCGCAAAAAAATTAAAATTAAAAATAATGATGATGCTGTTACTTCCCCGGCATTACCTCCCACAATCATAATTCGTACATCTTGGAGTCCCAGACAATAAACAAGTTATAAATCAATTTTTTCTTCTTTACGAAGTTAGTACAGTTTCACAATTTTGTTTCTTCCGCGCATTGTATAATAAAGAAAATAGCTATCCACCCATTGCCTAAAACATCCTTTGGTCACTTACTTCGTAATCACGAATATGTCATGACACTCGACCGAATAGCCAGCACTCAACTTTGGGACTTGGAGTTTAGAGTGCCGAAAGCTGGGGCTCTTACTGAAAAAAATTAAGTGAAAGTTCGTTTCTTTACGAAAAATGTTCGATGCCCTAAATCCAACGTAGAAATGAACAAATTTTAAGATCCATATTGTTGCAATGAATTACCACCTTTTTATAGACAGTGGCGCATTTTATCATTCCGTCTGCTCCTTTTGTTCGCTGAATTCGTAAAGATTACTGCACATGGACGCAATGGTAGTCCTCCATTTTGACTCCTTAAGCAGAGTTGCGTTTGAGGGCACGAGTCACACGCCTTTCAATGCCTTAGATGAGGGCGGGAAAGAAGGAACCTTCGTCGCCCTCGACTTCCGTACTTCCTTCTCTCCTTCCCGTGGCGTAACGCATTTTCTTTTCGTCTGTCTCCCCGACTCCGCAGAGGACTCTCGCTTCCGCCACGCGCGCGGTCTCCCCTACCTCGTCTTATTTTTTTCCCGTCGTCCTACTCCCCTCCTTAATCCTGCCGTCTTTTAACGCTTCGTCTCACAATAACACACAACGCCTGGCTCGAACCCCCCCCCCTCCTCTTTCAGCCTTCCGAAGGCCCACGAGGCGAGGGGTAAGAGAACGATGCGCCTGGAAAACCGTGTAGAGGGTGTGACACTACTCTTGCTTTTAGAGAGAGAGGGGAGATATTTTTTTATAGGCGACCTTGAGGGTGGGGGAGGCATATGATGGAGGGCGCCTGAGCGCCAGCGTTGCTTGGCAACCGTGTAAGTCGACACCTTGGAGACAGATTGCATTTGATCCTGCTAAGGCTGTTTGCGGCAGTGGTTCAATGTTGTTCCTCTCCCTCTCTCTGTGACTCTTGGTGGACGTTTTTTGGGACTGAGGAAGTAATGAAGAATCGCCCCACTTTTGTGATTCGTAGTTTCTTGTAAAGTACGACTTTACTCACGCTTATTCCAGGGATCTAAATAGTATCGTGAATTGCACTAAATGTTTAATGATGATTGAAAGCAGATTTTCATCAGTGGAAATAAAAACCTCAAAGTCATTGTGTATCAGGATCGCACAGAAAAGGGAAGCTTTGGAAAATGTGCCATTTAATGTTGAAAATGTGTCCATGGCGTATGCCAATACGTTTGACCATCAATGTGCCGATCGATATGTAGGGGATACCATTTAATAGTTGTTTTCATTTACAGTGGTTTCTAGAATATTAATTCTCACAAAGAGAGGGCTGTTTTTCACAGGGTCTTGTGTACCTAACTCAAATTCTCAATCCATTGTGATAGAAATACAAAAATAATGCTTACTAGTTTTCGTAAGCATTCTTTGACTTCATCCCTTCTATTTTAATGGAATTATTTAAAGTCATAAAATCATAATATTTCTGTGATATGTTAACATACTCTATCTGTTGGCTTATACGATTTTATAACCGTAATGTCAGCGTTTTTCACGCTCTAATTTTAACGTAATTTGTTTCTCATAATATGATTTGAAAAGTACTGGGCATGATTAAGGAAGAGAGACGATTATAGGATGTGACATGAGGGAGGTGGGAAAGATGGATGGGTGCATCTCGATGGACGATGAAATCTTGAAGATGTGATAGAAGGAAGAACACTAGGCAAGTGAGGAGGGGGAAGGAAAAGGGTATGTCTGTTGGGAGGAGTGAAGAGTGATTTGAAGAAGGCTTTATTACAGTGTAGGATATTATATTGTGTTTTGTTAATCGAGGCTAAGAAATATAGTGATTTTCAGTCTTTGTCCATCCTAAAGTTATCTTATATGGTGGACGAACAAATAATAATAATATTATAATATGATTTGAAATGGCCAGTCTGGTAATGGATCATAAGAAATTTATCGTCGCAGTCTGCGTTAGGAACAATGAGTTTTCTTGTTGCATGGATTAATTTTGTCCGTTTTAATGAATTTTGTTTTGCAAACCATTAAAAGACTGCAGGTCAGCAGTGGTTATTTTTGCAGGGGCTATAAAGATGTAAGAGTGTTAGTTTCATCGTTAGCAATCGGTGATGAAATGTACATGTGAGTCGAAATAGAAGTAACTCGGTATTTCTAATTTTCAGCAAAAATGCGCATTATCCTTTTGATTGGTTTATTTAACATAGTTGCAAGTGGGGGACTGGAATCAAATTGAAAATGTAAGCAAATTTTCTTTCATCAAGTAAAATTTGAACTGGTCTCTAATATTTGCTGACATTATTTCTATTCGAATATTATTATTGAGGTAAGTGGATAAACAAAAGGAGTAATTTTAAGTTTTAGGTCAAAATTCTTCAATAACATTACCAGAATGTAGCGAAAGTTTTGCAGTTAACTGTATTCCTTGCCGTCTTCTGAATCGTGTCTTGATTGTTGGAGTTGATCACGTTTTACGTACGGTATAACCAATATCATCTCATTCAGACCAACGCATTCCTGTGGGTTTGGCTTTTTCTATCCGTGATGGGATGACAATGAGCGAAATGTGTTCATTCTGATGAGTCCTCAGTTTAGCAATGCATTGTAGTGTGATACAGTCTGTGGTGTAGTACCAATTTTCACGATTTTAACAAAGTTGAGAAAGAATGTTGTCGTTGCAAGAACAGACATCTATCGTTTTTTAACCTTGCAAAATAGTAATGTTTTTTCGCCTTAGGAAGTGTTAAAATGACGAAACAAAGGAGACATTTAATTTATAATTTTCATTTTATATTTCTTACTATGCTCAACTGCTTCTACAAAACTACGAAGCTTGTTAATCCCGCCTGTAGCACAGCTTTTGGGAAAATTGAAAATGTTTTGTTTCATCGAGAGCATTTTTATCAAATGAGATGGTTAGTTTTTGCATGAATTACGTGCTTTTTAGTGAAATTAATGAAATTTAAGATGTCGAAGAACCCAAATTATAGTCATGGATGAACAATTTTATGTGAATTCATTTCTCGTTGTTGAGAGGAATGATCGAAAAAACATATCAACAAAAGACGCCCTGTGATGACCTATATGCGTTATAATTTCAGTTTAATGTCCGCTTCGTATAATATTAATAAAATGTAAGTGATTTGTAAGAGAACTAACTCGTGATCCACTCTACTGCACGGAAAAAAAACTGAAAGATGATTCATCGATCTTGCGAAATTTTGAAACAGACATCTTATACGAGATATTTCATATTCTAATGTTTCATTTAACTTTCACTAAAGACTTATGCAAATTAAAATATATTTTTAACTTAACTGTAGTTGGGAATATGGGTCGCGGTCTTCCATTGGTAGAGGGCTAGGCTACTGAACGGATGACCCGGGTTCCATTCTCGCACGCCTCTCTGAGCAACCTCAGCTACACCCAAGCAGTGTGTTTTTTCGGGTACCAGATCTTCCTGGGAAACCATAACTGGCACAGGGAAACGAACTGGCCTCCCTACCCTAATGTGTGAATTTCACACGCCGCCGGGCTTAGTACTGGGTGAACTCTACAATCACCTACCAAACCGACTTTCGGGTTGATTACTGTGTTTATGGTATACCATTGATTAGGAGAAAAATTTCTTTCTTATGTTCTTTCTATCTAATTAGCATATCTTTACACACCTAAGTTCCAGGGAACCGTTCGTGAAAGTGACAACTTTTAGCGTAATTTTGCTAATGTGGTTGCATAACGATGAAAGTAGAGCTAAATATGTAATGCAAAAACACACTTATTTTTCAGCTTGTATTTTACTGTGAGATCTTGTAACTGGCTGTTCCCTAGGCCGACTTTTTTTTATTTTCATTTTTCCTTATTACGATTAGAAAAAATTTCGAAACTTGAACATTTTTTGTCGTGGCTGTCAGTCGCCTGGACTTTGTATTTTGTCACAGAAATTTAAGAAGGTTACAACGAGATGTCAGGTGCATGTAATTTGATTAAAATTTCCAAATTTGTCATCTTAGGTACACCCTATCAAAAGATGATAATAAAATAGAATTTTTCAAGTTATGTTTCATAAAAATTCATTTAAATAACATGCCAGCTTTAATGTCGTTGGAGGACTACCATCAGAAAAATTATGGATTAACAGTATAGAAATGCATGTCTTTCTCAAGCAAAGGTGATCATGTTTGCAATTATGGAAGAGTTATAATATTGTTTACATAACAGCACCTATCCGTTTAACAGTCTTAATTATTTCGGGCTCATAGTAGTAACCGCAGCGTTTAAAAACTTAGCGCCTCAGAACTAGTCCAAAATAACTTTTGGAGCACAAATATTAATCTATTAAGAATATCAGAGTGCTTTAAAACAATGTCTTGGCATCGTATCTACTTAAGAACTACGCAAAAATACGTGTTGTATTATTTTTTATCACTCGTCTTTAATGCATGAACTAAGGTTGACTCGTCCAGCCTCTCATTAAGAGTGATGATTCAAACGAAGTTGTTTTTATGAACGTGTAAAATCTTGTACGCGAGAAACAGAATGGTGAGATGTAAAGTTCATATTTGAGATAGTGTTTTATTTACGCTTGGGTTTACCGAGCTGAAATACATGTACAGGGAAAAAGAATGGGACTTCGTACCAAGCCATTCGTCACACTGTCCTGATTTCAACGCCACTCAGCCATCTCGTTGATAATGAGGCGAATGAAGACACTTGTGACGCCCATTCTTGTCGTACATAATGAATAATGAGGAGGATGCGTACAAAGTTCTTCCTTTGCGTATTTGAAGTTCAAAATGGTGGCGTTTTCCGGCAATCATTAACACCCTCACGACACTTTTTTCCCTAGGGTCTCATGGAAAGGTCAGATGTCTCCAAATATTTGCCTTAAACTCCACCCCTCCTTCTCATTCCCAAGAGAGTTCTCAAAAATGTTCCGCAACGCAAGTGATTGTGTATTTGCACCCAATTTAATGTACTTTGCCTCCCGTACTCCTTAATCAACCCTTGGTACCTATTTAATTATTTTTCCTAGACATCTACTCAAAATCAAATTTTTTGGTCCAGATAAAAAAATGGCGTCACTTAATTATTCTAAATATGATTACTATTTACAATTTGCCATTATGTGGATTGCCCGTAAATAAGATTTAATTGGCAGCTTAAGCCTTCATAAAACGAGATGAACTCGCCTGCCTACATGTGGAGATTTCTTGCAAGGAGTCGTGCGATATTTCCGGCTGAAAGATGATCCCTTGTGGGATACCGTGTTCGTCATCAACTTGACATGCTGGTTATCTTCCCCTGTTTACTCCAAATGTCGTCATCTTTCCTCAGGCTAGGTAACATGACGCTTTGAAACACCCTTGATTTGGCCGTAAACTGCGATTTCCCAGAAGACATATAAAAGCGTCTCGATAATTGGCGAAATTGTCTTTTCGAATAATAGCGAAAGAAGCATGTCACCCCTTGGGCGCCATGAGGATGATTCCGTACACCTGCCCACGGGAAAGCTCCCTCATATAAACTACGCTGGCTTTGATTAATCTTTTCTGTTCTCTTTTTCGGTCTGCTTTGCGTCTCTATTCAACGGCAAGATTTAAATTGGAATTCAGAAATCAATTCCGGAAAGAACTGTAGGTTTCTGGGTGCTCAAGAATGAGGAAGGGTGGGTAAGTCGGTGGTTACGTGCGTATTTCTCAGCGCAAAAACGTTGGGAAGTTATCGCCTTAGGACATCTTGTTTCTGGCTTCACAAGGAAGAGCACCGTGAGTCTGGAAAGATGAAAACAGTTCCAAATTATAAGAATATGCTGGAAGTACAATATTGTGTGTTGCACGAAGGAAGAAAATAACCCCTACTGAGGGAAAAAAGTATCATTGATTTTTTTTAATTTCAGAAGAAATGGGAAAAAATGTTAGATTTTTTAGTCTGGAATTTGATATTTGTATCGGGATTATGATGATAAGGGAATCTGATATTCCGGATGACTAATGTTCCTTTTAGTTACGAAATCAGTTGACATTTGTCATGGGCCAACCCGCTTGCAGGCCCTGGAAAAAAAACCGAAATTAGATCCCTTCGACGTTGCCGACGGCGAACGAAGAAACGAGAGATTTTTTACGTAAAAAAATATGTCATCAGTTTCCAAACACGGAAGAGAAAAAAAGGACGTCGGTGTAGTCGGGAAACCGTCGTGAATGAGAATCTAGCAAATGAGCGACCCCAGCATCACATATTTGCAGTTCCAATTCAACCAGTCTTGCGTTCTCCTTTATGCCACTTTCGAATTTCAATCATTATTCATGAAATATTGTGAAACGTTAATCTAAGCCGCCGTGAGGGCGTATGGCAGATGATATTAAGTCACCAGCCCGTAGCAATTAATTTAATTTACAAAGTTACTGTTATGTAATTCAAAAATGAATGTTCATGTGTCGTGGTACGAAGTAGCTTATTTTATTTGATATTCATTGTTTTCATGGTCCCACGCTCCTGTTATTTTCGTATGACGTCCAACTCCGTAAACTACTCTGTACCGTATGTCATAGCTTTGTTTCTCACCCTTCTCCTAATCGGGTGTGGGCTAAATATGAACTGTCTGTTAGTGCAAACTCAAGGGGAAATTATTGAGGCTGTCTTAAATTCAAGAACATATGGAAATAAGTTTCAAATCAGAAAAATCGATGTTAATTACCACTATGTTACTATAACCTCCCTCTTCTTAATCACATGCAGCCTATTTCTCAAAACTTAAAATCCTTATAGTTATGTATAGGTTTTGCTGATGTTAATATAAATGCTGCAACAGGTGTTACTTGCCTACATTACCCAGTATGGCAGTTTACATTTGATATGTTACATTTAAGACTTTTCAGTGGATTTATAGATTTGAGTAAAGGGCTCCTGGAAGTTACGTCTTATTGTTGAGCGTCAGCCTAAGCGGGGTACTGTGCCCCGGATGATTCTATGCATGCTGCCTCTTCCGCTTGGAAATTAGAGTGATTGGGTGGTTGCGAGTGATGTGTTCTCTGCACCGAAGGAAATAAGTGGCATTCAGCAATTAAAAGTTTCTGATTCCCTCTGAATGTATCCGGAGGACATTTTCCATGGCGCCGTAGATGCTGTGTTAAGTGCTATATGCTGCTTAGAGATGTCTTGTGTGGTAGCTGGCTTTGGGATTGCAGTTTATCCGTGTAAACAATATATTTCGTTCCGCGGGAAAATTATTTGTTCCGGTGTTTTCTAGGGAGAACCTTGACTGTCATACTCGCATAAATTTGTTTACCGTCGACTTTGTTATCTTGGTAAGATTATTCATCCATGTGACTAATTCATTGAAATAGTGTTCCATGATCTACGTATTTAGTTAGAGCGTTAAACCTACCATGCAAAATCATGCCTCAATGGAGGCATGATTTTCACGGTAATACGATTGCTTCAATTTTCCTCCTAATGATCCTATCGGAACTTTAGTCTTCGTGGAATGAAGTCCCTTTCAGCCGCAGGGAACGTGTTGCTACAGAGCGATCACATGCCCCGATAAAAATTAAGCCAGCTCCGTGTTAGAGTTGATACCGGGCCTGACCTCCCAGTAAATCTAGTAATTCGAGCGCGTTGTCTCCCATTGTGCCTAGTCCCAAATTGGAGTGGAGATAGGCAGTGGGAGTGCGATGGGGGATTTAGGAGTTTGTATGGGATGTATAAATGGATGTTTTGTGCCTCCAGCCACACACACACTCACACAAATCCACAAGGCACGCCATCCCTTTCCATCACCTCTTTCCCCATCCTCTTCCTCACGCATTCGGCATTGACCCCAGCGATTTGGGATCCCAGGGAAAGGTTAGTTTGCGGCTACCGCTCGGGGTGTCGACGGAGAAGATTGGGGGGAAGGGGTTATTTGTTGGGGGAGGAGGAGTTAATGAGGGTAAGGAGAGGAAATGGGCATTTTTTGAGGGGCGGGAGAAACGGGGCGAGGAAGGGGGAGCATAGATTTGCGAGGACCCCTATTCAAAAAGCTCAGTCCGTGGTCTCCCTTTCGCCAGTCACCTCGCGGTCGTCGGTCCGTTGCGTTCGGATTCTCGGTCCAGTTCCCCGCAGTGCTCCGGACCGAGGCTTTGCCCCTGGTGTATCTAGCGCTGGAGTTCGTAGGTGCCTAAAGCGACATTGACCGACCTCGAGCGCTTCACTGTTCAAAAGAGGTTGTCTTATGATCTCTCAATTCATCTTTTGGGAGACGGTAAGACTATCTCGACGCATCCAGAGATTGCCCTTAGAGAGCAATCGGTCTTTGACTGCTCTCGGCAAGGCTCAACTGGTTTAGAACTCCGATTTTGCATTTTAGTCTCGGCTGGAGATTATCTGATATCAATCAATTCAAACCGCCTAATGTTCATCAGCTGAAGATTGGTATTCATACCTTAGAAAATGATTGCAGGAGTGTTTTTTTTCTGGTTATAGTTCTCTAACGTGACCACGAAGGCTGCCAGTGGTGTGCTGGGTTTTGATATCCCTATTATTTGGTTTTAAGAAAACGCACTCTATTCGTCAAGCATAATTCATGCTGCAACCAAACTCGTGGTGATATTGAACTGTTATTCCAGCGTCCCTTTTCTGTGGTGTATCAGCGTTTCATCGAGGTGTCAGTCCCCCTGAGTACCCGACAGGCTTTGATTGTCTGGACTCGAGCGTCAAGGGTTCAGTAGATACGTAACGTCGTTCCTTCGGGTAGACTCGATTGGTAGGTGCGATGGAAGCTGTGATGGAGGAGAAGCGGGAGGACGAGGAGGGATCCATCGAGGAGATTGACGGAACCTTCTTCATCCGCGGAGACGTTCTCTTCATGAGGATCCCCCGGTGAGTGCACGTATATCATTAGGGTTGACGCATGTGAGACATTAATTCACACAATACTAGTGGAAGTGTGTAGTTGGCCACCGTTTACCCTATAAGTTCCGTTCTTGTTCGTGGTACCTAAGTCATCCTTACTCTTGCACATATTCTTTTACCGAACCCCTAGAGACTTGTAAGTTTCTGCCATCTCAAATTGTGTGTCAAATGTGCGGAACGTTTGGATACTATGTAATGTTATCAAATGAGGCGATTTATTTGATTTCTTATGATGAAGTAATTTTTCGAAGTGCCTAAGCGATGCAATTGAGTCGCGGTAAAATTGAGCCAATGAGTGATACGATATGCCTCGGTAAAAGTATAGAAGGCAACCTTAGTAAATAAATGCATTATTTTTTGGTTTAGGGTTCTGTAAATAATTGAAATTTGTTTTTTACTCACATTAGTTCATCGGGTGAAATAATAAGTTGGTAAAATTCGAACAACTTATCGCTGAGATTTTTTTTTCATGTCGACTTGAATTGGTGACCATGCCAATTGTTTGATCCTTTGTTCCATCATAATACAATTCCCAAATCAAATACACTTAAGGTCGACGCAATGAAATCTCATAAACAAGTAAAACCTTTCAAGTAACCATTTTACTTGTGCATCACCATTAGAAAATATAATGAAGTTTTAGATACCCCTTAGACTACGTTAATGTCAAATTTTAACTCGGTCATATCCTTCTTTTCCGGTGTTAAATGCACCATCCACCGTCTTCTCAACTTCATAATTTCCCTTGTCCAATTCCGCGAGGAAAGCATTATTTTTGTGAATTACAGTCCCTCTCCACGTCTATGGCAATCTAGCATGATCGTCCATCGAGTGTTCTGAAAATAGCCGAATCGTTATTAAAGGGATAGACGGAGAACCTAGTTTGTGAATTCACCGCCCATCATATCCGTGACATACTTGAAAATTATTCGTAATATTTCTCACTTTTGTTACTATACCTCGAAGTATAAATATTATAATTGTTTTGCAGTATTGTTATAAAAGTTTGGAATATTGCAAAGCGATTTATTTTCAAATAGACAAAATCCGTTGCGAAAGTGTTCCCTTGATTTTTCCATCACTCCTAAACCAGTGCCACCCACACGCGTCTTTCAAGGCAAACACGACTAAAATCACGCGGTAACGTTTGTGACGAATCGTGACTAATGTCAGGCCATAGCTAACTGAAATATTCGAAAGTCAGGAACAATATGTTAACTGGCAAGGTACATAACACTGAAATAATGGGTGTCTATATTCGGTTAACGCTAGGAAATATCTTGATGACTAGTCGCGCATAACCGGCCTTATTTGTTAATGGAAATATAATAGAATATTTCATATTATTAATCAAATTAGTTGACTGAGTAGATGAATATTATCCATGACCCACATTAACAATTGCCCATCGCCGTGGTCGTCTTAGTTATGCCGTTAAAATTGACCAAAATCTTCTCTCTTTCTCATTGGCGTAGCGGTCTCACTTCTGTACCACTGGGCATCATCCTGCTCTCAATATCACTTCAATCGTATTTTTGTCTTCTTCAAATGCTTAGATTGCAAATTACTCTCTAAATCAAAAGCATTGAATATCCTTCCGCTGCCTTCCATCATCTTCTACTCTCACTTCTTCATAACCTTCAATGTAGCCTCATCATCTTTTCTCAGCTGTTTCCTGAACCATACAACTACGTATTCAAGTCCTTTAGTGTTTTATGCAATAACTTTTCGGATAATGATATAATATTTAGGCGATAAAAAACAATCTTGAGACTTACAGAAATCTTAGAGATTACTTTGTAGATATTTCTCGACATCAGATGTATTCAGACGTAACGATTTTGGGGAGCTACTTGCTATTTTTCAGTTACTGGAAAATGTATGTGACATTATTACGGTTGAAATTTCCTTCGGCCGGAGTTCGGAGACCTATTATTTTAGTTTTTTCTTAACAATAAAAACGAATCATTGCCCGAAAACATTGAACGACGAAGAAGTAAGGAAAGGGAAGATCCATGGGAAAGATTTTATCTACCACGTTTCGAGGCGTTGCACCGCGCGGACGGTCTCCGGAAAGATGTGGGCGTGCCATCGGCCGGCACCTAGGGAATTTGGGCCCCGGTATCTCCCTCTGCAGGTGAGGGAGTCATCCCCGGTAGTCGGCATCTTTTTTTCTCTTACAGCCTGCGTAAATAATAATGATAATAGTAATTATGAACCTCTATGCTTTCGAATTGATGTTAGATATAAAAGTTGAATTATTAATGTTATCGCTGAATTAATTTAGCATATTTTAAAAATTAATTTGTTTATTTACTATCATTTTCAACGCGTAGGTCACATCATCGGGTACGAAAAGCTGTTTTGTACCTGATGATGTTTCCTAAGCGTCGAAACAAATAAGTTGTGAAAATTTGCAAAATTTACATCCATTGATCATGAACTCTTACAAAGTTGAGCCTGAAGGCTTTAAATAAATCAAAATTATTATTATATTAAAATAGCGTTTTTTATATTTTTTTCATAATTTCACTTGTATGTTTCAATTATTTTTTTTATATTATATTGCCGTATTCCTATGGAGGCAGGAAAAATGGATGAAAGGCGTATTGAGCGGTAGTGAATGTTGAAGAAGGTAATAGAGGGGAGAATGTTGGGCAAGCGAGGAAAGGGCAGGAACAGGATAGGGATGTTGGACGGGATGAAGGGAGGAAAGAAGTACACAGAGACGAAGAGGGACCTGATATAGATGAGGTTGCTGGATTGGGTTTTGCTTGGAGTTACAAAATATTTATTTGATAGTTGTGTCCATCCAAAAACCTACCTTAACCGGTAGATTACCAAATAATAATAATAATTGCCGTATTAATTATTGTTTAAGCGGACTGGCCCAAGTAATTAAAAGGTCCGTGATTTTTCTACTCATTCCTTCGTGTTTAAAGATGTTGTGAAACTGTATAGTTTTTCCAAGGAATGTATCACTGCAGGTTTTTTCGGATTTATTTACTAAAGGTTGAGGATAAAGTCGAAATAAGAGCTAATTTTAAGCACCGGACATTTTCCTAGTTCCATATTACATATGGAATAAAGACAAAGCATTAAATATTCCTCGCAGGATTAATGGATATGTAAGGAATCACATCCCCTCGCAATATTCATGATCTCAAGTAAAGGAAACATCATACGTGTAATGACGGTTGATACCTTCCGAAAATGAAATTATGCCAATTTTAATGGTCACTGATCATGACTAATTGACTAATTAAATATGGTAAAAATATGATGAAATATAATGACTAGAAAAAACCATTAAATCATTAGTTGACCCACAATTGAAGTGTACGGCAAGTATTTAGACCCCATCGGAGGAAGTAAGTGTCTATTAAAGAATTAGAAAATTTTGAAAGGTCATCCACTTGATGATCTATGACAAATTGTTACGAGAATAAAGTGTTACAAGGTTACCACAGAAACTAGGATGGGAGCCCCTCCAGCCACGCAGAGATCCAGATATTTTAGAAAGGTATAGGGAATTCAAGAGGGAAAGACCCTGCGAAAAATCATTAGGTTTCAAGGTAAATCGATGAAAATCGGCTCTACGCGGAATTTTATATATCCGTTTTTCCGTCGTTCAATTTACGATCCCAACTAATCCAGGAGTAAATAAATACTCAAATAATATTGATGTGAAGACCTTACTGGAATCTCGAAAACCTTGTGGTCAGTCTTTCTGATTCCTCGGGATTAAATCGCTGCAGTGGTAATCCCACAGCCACACTCCCACGTTTCGGAATGAGAAATACAAAATCATGTTAAATGATTTTTTTTAAGTGCAATATTATCAGTGAAGATGCGGTTCTATTAACAAAACTATTTGCCCTTTCGCCCTGCATTTGTTTTACTCTGAAATAAGGATCCTTGTTCAGATTTAATCTTTATTCTTAAAATATTCTTTTTATCATATGCTTCTCACCAAGTACGAACGTTTTGGCTTTATCACGCTACATCGACCAATTTCTTTACATTCTAATTAGTTCCGATAAGGACATCAATTAGGTAAGCTGTGAGTTGGTATTAATATTAACACATCTATGTTGACGTGGAATTCTGAAAGGCGGTTTAATAATTGGTCGCTAGGATTGAAAAAAATATTTTTATTAGTTGCTTATTTTAACTATGTTTCTCACTTTCCTTTGTCTTTTCTTGGTGAGTTGAATGTGAACTAATTTATTCGATTAATCTCCTTGAAATTAGATTCAAATAGTTTTCGATACTTTTCTCGTAATTGTTCAATGTTTTTTTTATTTTTCAGATTTTCAGCCGTAGATATTTTTGTGATTATGAATACTCATATTGCCTCCATCACCGATAAGTAATTGCTTTTTATCATCTTACCGTGGCATATCTCTTGACCTTTAAATATTTCCTAAATTGCGCCTTGTACAAAAAAAAATAGTTTCTGTGTTCTCATTTATTCATGCGTCGGTTTGTCTGTGTAACCATTTTGATAGACGAAATCCACAGATATTACATTATGTGTGCTTGTCAGTAGGGGTAGAGCGTTGGACAACTGACCGGAGGGCCCGGGTTCGATTCCCGGGGAAGGCTCTCTGGGCACCTACAACTCCATCCAAGCTATGTGATTTATCGGTTGCTAGATCTTCCTGGGAAACCATAACCGGCACAAGAAAAGGCACTCCCCCCCCCCTACCCTGATGTTTGAATTTCACTCGCCGGCGGGCTTAGTACTGTGTGAATTCTACAATCACCTACCAAACCGACCTTCGGGTTGATTACTGTGGTTATAGTTTTTAGATACATACACACACATATATGTTTCTATGATATATTCTGCATAATACATAATAAATTTCAATGATATTCCGTTATCAGATATGCAATAGATTGTATAATATTTTGCACTCGAGGATTAATTGCATTTTATTAACTTCAATATGGTGTGGTAGGATGAAATGGCAACATTTTATTACCCGTTCCAACTCGTCAATCCCGCAATTCTTGCAGAATTTCAAAAATGAAAATTTAAATCAACTTTTGTACCGAATTCGTTCCAATAACAGTAAATAAATTCTTCATTTAGATAGTTTGCCGTAGAATGAGGACACTAGGATCTTAAGGAAGAACCATAACTAAATAGTTTTCATAATTCTTAATTATTCTCCTCAATTATTAATGCGATTACACATTTTTGCATTAAAGCACTATATCGAAGTAACCCTACGCCACGTGGTTGTCTATCCTTGGCAAACAATTCCGAAGGATCGAGTTTGTATATTGGTCGCGGTTTAGGGATCCATCGTGCCCTTGAAATTTTTCCAAAATCCTTATGAGGAATAATTCCACCTCGGTGTGCGCCGGACGCAGGACCTTCGACATATAAGGTCAGCGGACGGAAGGATTACTTATTAGCAATTTCAATGCTTGTCTCCATCAACTAATGCGTTTCCTGTGCGTATCCCCGCTCCTTTCCTTTATCGCCGGACCCCTTGCCGCCTGCCCGTTTCTCTTAGTCCTCAAGGGGAAATGCTCGCTCGCCTATTATGTAATTACCTCAAATCATGCCGCCGGGCCGGACCTCCCGGGTCGCGCCGTTGAAATTTCTATCCTCGGTTTCGCATGTTTCCTCGGTCCCCGTGCGCCAGAAAGAGCGAGTGACTCACGGCCAACTCTCGATGGTTCCCGATCGTGCTTACGATTCATCCGGGAGGGGGGAGAGAATTCGGCAGGTGGAGTCATAAAGCCAGTCCTGTTGAGCGGAGGGCGGTCTTTTAAGGGGAAGGCCGTGTCGCAACCGTCGCTCGCGCGACCCTCGCGAGGTGGCCGGTCGTTAGCGATTCGGAACGGCGCGCGTCCGTGGTCGTTTGGACGTTGGCCAGCAGTTCTTCTGCCTCCAGGAGGTCCTGCTCCCGTGGGCAGCCTGGGATTTGACCCCCTCCCTGCCTCGTCTCTTGGTTTCCGGAGTATCATGCGGATCTACTCGCTGTTACAATTTCACAATTAACTACAGAGGCAATTTATGTGTCTTCCGAGGGTAAAAATGATTGTCTCCGATCCCCTGATCGGAGTACGTAATAATGTTCTCTGCGGGGTTCACGGTGGATGCAATGTGGTGTTTGATTGAGGATAAATGACTCTTGGTCCAGATTCGCAATAGACAAATGAATCATAGAGAAGTGTTAGGTGCCTGCTATAGACTTCATTCCTACTCGGAGAAATCCTTCTGAGGAATCAGTCTCTTACTTGATGGTGGATATATGGCTTTGCATGAGGAACAATTATCCTCGGTTTAGATTTGCAAACGCTAAGTGAAATCATAAGGAAATGAGACAATGAACCACCCTGTCACGCAATACTGGCCTTGGGATTCATTTCTAAGGAATCTGCAGAAATTTTATAAAATTTTCGTAAAATAGTTTTGTCGAAGTACATTTTTACCAACATTCTAGGAAACCCATCTGTTTTACTGTTGTACGATATGATCAAACAAGAACAACAATTGCTACTGGTGCAAGATATTTTAAAATGAAAATAAATCAGTCTTAATCCAGAAATATTTTGATTGTAAACATTTATTATTAATTTTCTTGGTGATACGGGTACATTATATTAAAAAAATCTGATTTTCAGCAGGATTAGTGGTTGAAGAATTGTCGTTCACCCCTTTAATCTTTGAATTTTGTACCCAAGGGATACTATTTTCACGCTTTACGTGAATATTTTCAATTTTCTTTTTATATGACAATAAATTCAATGGAATAGGCAAAATCGTTGTTGACCGCGTAAAGGGAAGGTGGCACATTAATAACGATAGAATGAAAATACAGATGTCATCTAAGGGAATGGAACCCATTTTAAATCATTTCTATCGTGCTTTGTATCCGCGTTATTGGTTGAAAATACTCGTTCACAGCCAAAAATATCAGTGATGAATATGCTTTTTTCGCGTAGATGTATCACCTATTAATTCGTTTTAATAATATCATTTTTCGAACAAGTAATAACTTTTGTTAAAATTCTTTACAGACGCCCTAATAAAATATTCTATTAGGGCGTCTGTTTTATAACAGTCGCGGTTATCTGGTTGCTCTACAACTTACCCAGAAAATCGCCATGACAGGGAGCGTTAGATCGTTAGCCACTAGAAATTAATGCAATTGATAATTCTTGTTATTCCATCCCCAGTTTTATTTTCTATAAGTTTGAATTGGTTTACGTGGTTTCGTACTCTTGCAGTCGCGAATTGAGCGAG
The DNA here is from genome assembly GCA_037158775.1 of Hetaerina titia. NCBI lineage: Eukaryota > Metazoa > Arthropoda > Insecta > Odonata > Calopterygidae > Hetaerina > Hetaerina titia. Next base: position 69,912,585 of record CM073771.1, read on the forward strand.
GGAAAAGCAGACCATGCATGGAATATCTGGTTCTTTTAAATTCTCGCTGTGGTCTCAAATACAAATATAACGCGGGATTGAAATAATTCCCTTGGTGTCCGCGTAAAACTCGTCTGATTTGCTCTTCTGCATTAGTTTTAAGTCGCTCATGAAATCTTTGAGCTTCCAAGTACTTCCAGCCTCGACCATTCAATATTATTGTTACGATTTCTGTTCGTTAATAAGGATTCTTCAAGAAACTGCCGGCTTTTGTATGCTTCTTGTTTTATTTCCGACATTCAAGTCCATCTGCGCAAAGTCCCAGTCGATGAAATTGCTTTCACAGTCGAGGAAATCTGGATCCTCTCATTATCATCTAAAAATTTGGTTGAAGGCTCTTCGTATACTCGGGAATTTGATATAAACACACTTCGGATATTCCGAATGAGGCCAGTTACTCTTTAGTTTTTAGTCTATTGTGCGTGCAAGCTATGGCCCGAATTGCCGCCAGTGCCACTGAATATCACCGACTGCGGCGACAGTGGCACTTGCGACACTGGGTGATTCACGAAAGGTAGCCAAATAGATTCTAAGCAATATCATAGAAAAACTCGGAAATAATGGTATTTCGCTGGTCTAAAGATTGAGTGACCATCATGCTGTTAGTTCCGATGATAATGGAGTTCCAGGACAGGTGGTCGTTTCGGATAGGGTGAGGTGATAGCAAAAAAAGTCCGGAATTTTGGAAAATAATGAGTATTGAGAAGCGTCTCGGTGTTGGAATGGCGAATGCACGTCCTCCCCCAAATCCCCAGCAGCTTAGAGGTGTTTCAGACTACTACCGATGACGCACCGAGTCTTCTCCCCATTGTTTCTCCCCTCCCGCACAAGCAACTTCACTCCCCATCGCCCTCCCTCCCCATCCGCCTCACCGCCCGCCCCTCCACCCCTCGCCGTTCCGCGGTTGAAAGCCAGCTGTTCGGACTCGCGCCCCGCGGTGGGCTAAAGCCCCGCGCCGGCCACATTGCCATAATTATGCATTCTTTGCACGCGATGCAGAAGAGGGGACGGCCTTTTCGCGTAGTTATTTGGGTTAAGTGCATCCTTATGTCCGAGTTTCGCGTTTCAAAATTCGCAATGCCCGTTGAATTTTTCTTGGAAGTCGGCGAAAGTTCCATTGAATGGATTGATGGTGGGTAACCGATTTCATTCGTTCGATCCCCCGCCTTTGTTCATAGGAAGTCTTAGGTTAATTTGGGCCGTTTTTCCTCTTGAATCACTCTTCCAAGAAACATGGAATGATTTACACTAATCGCTCTGTAGTTTTCTCACTGCGGTCCGTAAATTTAGTCTTTCCTGCTCTCCTTTGCAAACCAAAATGCTTACAGTTCTCATTTCCTCGTTTGCTAACATCAGCCAACGCTATATCACAATATTTTTGCCTGTGGTGATCGCATGAGAAGTTCGAGGTAGTTAATAAATGCTATCTCTCCATCCCCTAAAGGAAAAAAATCGAGTGGAATGCATCCAAACAAACTCCTTGCATTGACTTCGCCGGAAGCAAATTTTATCCTTTCTCACGATATGAGATCGTTGGAAAAACGTCATAGTGCGATTTTCTTCCTGAAGAATAATTTTCTCAGAAACGTGTCTCTGCAGAAATGCAGGAAAATTTTTCGAGCAAGGGTATGTGAGACTGGTCTAGGGGCACCAGTAGCCCGGTTTTCCCCGGATCGTTTTTTGTCCTTTTTTTTAGCAGCGGCATGATTTTGAATTTGGTGAAGTTTTCCGTGCAAAGTATGCATGCATCTGTATTTACATGTGGCTGAG